>JZKD02S1685176.1:186255-201272 GCA_000966675.3 Picea glauca | reverse complement strand
GAATAATATCCTTCTGATAATATAAAGCAATAGCACGAACAATCATCACAGTAGCTCCTTTAGAGCTATCACTTATAATTTATCTGAAGCAAAGATTAAAGGTAAGGAATATAATTCGAAGTTAGGACAACACTCTCATATTGTTGTGACCAAGCATTCTTCCATGGCAACCTGGAACTAACACACGAGGTTTCTCCTAGAGGAGGTGTTAGTTGTATCACGCAAAGTATTTATCTCTATATGCTCACATGCTATCAAGTATAATACTTTACAATAATTGTTATCTCAATTATAGTCATCAGCTTATCATGTGTACCTTTGAATCTTATTAATCTTGATTAATCAAACCTGGAGCCTTGTCCTCAAGAATGAGTGTTTGCTTTTCTTCCAGGTCTCTTTCACTCAAGTGACGAGTGCTTTCTTCAACCTGTCTATTGTACTAAGACAATACGCTATCTTGACAGAAGGTTAGGTTAGAGGATAAGCTCTATGATCAACTTTTAATCCTTCTAATAATTTGATCATAGCTTCAACATGCAACACTGATTAAGATAATGTCATGTCAAATAGATGTATATCAGAATAATCACACCTGGGTTGCATCATTCCTCTGAATGTGTTGGATCTTGAGATCCTTCTGGATCTATGGAAAGAGATCCCTTCTCCTCCAAATACTCTTTAGGGTTTAACCATTGCACATATGTGAGTACATACCTCCGATAGCATTTGCAGGTAGTGGCTCCATCTGCTAGCAGCGGTAATCATTACCAACTCTTAAGAAAACATCAAGGGTGATTGCAATTGGTTCTACGGCTGCAACTACAACTGGTACTGCAACTGCAACTGGTTCTGACACTGCAACTGCAACTTCGGGTTTTATGAGGAAACCCTAATTTTTCAAACTTCGAATTTTGAAATTCTAATCCAGGGGATAGATGCGCTGAGCTGAGGTGAGTTAGCTAGTGTAGTCAGATTTCTGAAAATCCAACTTTTACCCCCTCAAACTTGATCTGCGAATTTCTAGACTGGTGCTTCTCGTTTTCTGGTACTTCTGGTACTCTGGTACTTCTGGTACTTCTGGTACATTGGTTTTCTAGTTTTCTGGTACTTTGTGAAACTAGGGTTTCACTTTTCGAGAGATCTAGCCACTGAAAAGGTGCACTGATGATGCCAAATTGATCCTTAGGGGAGGGCGCAACTTTCTAGATAGTTTTAGGGATGAAAAGCTTCACTTTTGAAAAACCTTAATTTGCAGGTATGACAACAGTGACGTTTTTCTCTTGCGAAATATGCTTCCTTCGGGTTGGCTCTGATACCATGTTAATGTTTGTGTCATTATTATAGTTCTTTGCATTTCAATAGATAACAGCAACATAAGAACAAGATCACTGAGAAATACACATTCACAAGAGACACAACATTCATCCTGGGAAACCCTCTAGGGGAAGAAAACCTAGTAAAACTTCCTTATTATAGATTGCCAATACAATGTCAAGAGATAACTCAAACCAATACAGAAATTTCTCTCCAAAAGATGTGCCACTCTTCTCTCTCTCCAACTGGTAAATTGAAACTTGCCTCTCAGAATGAGTAAGTGAGTTGTGTGTCAAAGTGAGGCGCTGGCCTCTCTATATATACAAGTCTGGCCCGTGTGAAGTGTCTTTACTGGCAGGGCCAACTTCTCACTCTGGGTGGGTAAACCCACCTTTATTATATTTCTGGGTCTTAATAATAACTGTTGGGGTCGACTTCTTATTCTACCTATTACAATTGTCTGTTGACCAATCCGCAAAAGGGGATTTGGTCCTAATACAATAACCGACATGATCAATCCACAATGGGGATTGATCCCATGAATAATATATCAATAATAATAAGAATACTCTTTGCAGTTACATTATTTCAACATATAGACAGGTAAGGAAAAGATTCACTTGGAAGGGCATGAAGGAGGATGTCATGCGCCACATTAGGGAATGTCCCACTTTCCAAGAGAATAAGGATGAGCACACCCATCCTATGCAACCACATCCTATTCTAGAGCACAAGTGGGAGAGTATCTCCATGGATTTTATAACAGGTTTGCCCAAGGTTCAGGGCAAGGATTGCATCTTTGTGGTAGTGGACAGGTTAACTAAGTTTGCTCATTTTTTTTCCATTTCCACAAATTACAGTGCATCACAGGTGGTCGAACTATTCTTTAGAGAGATCTTCAGGTTACATGGGTTACCCAAAACCATTGTGAGTGACATGGACAACAGGTTTATGAGCACCTTTTGGCAGGAACTATTCATATTAGTGGGTATGGCCTTGACTCCCAATACTAGCTATCATCCCCAAACTGATGGTCAAACAAAGATAGTCAACAAATGGGTTGAAGGATATCTCAAGAATTATGTATCGGGACAACAGAAGGCATGGGTTAAGTGGCTACACATGGGTGAGTATTTCTACGACACCACCTACCACATGTCCATTGGTATGTCTCCTTTCCGAGCTTTGTACAGTTAATACCCTCTCACTTTTGTGGAGATTGTATTTGAGGACAGTAGAGAACCCATGGTACAAGATTAGATCCAAATGAGCCAAGATATACCTAGAGATCTCAAAGATCATTTGCACAGGGCACAAAATCAGCTGAAAGTACAAGCAAACAAGCACAGGGTGGAGCACACTTTTGAGGTCGGGGACTATTGACCACCTATTTCAACTAGGTGTGAATATCATGTATCATAAAGATATGCACCTTGTGGTACGACAAGTTTGAAGACTTATGGCTCAACAGGGCAATTTTGCCCCCCAACACTTCTTTCTGTGTCCACGAAATGTCCACTCCCCTGCATGTGATAATATTGTAGTATGTTAGCATGGGTCAAGTTTTATTTATTTTCCTAGGACTTCATCATTAGGGAAGTCCTTTCATAAAGTGCTTTTTTTTCTCAGGTAATTAATCTTGTTTTTCAGCGATTTTAATTACTCTTGAGTTTTTCACTCAATAATCCTCCAAAGTGGTGAAAGGAATTTATAATGATCGATCTAAGTGTGTGACTAAGGTCTAAAGATGTTGGAAATGACCATGCTATACATCTCCTAGACTCTTGCGGAATTCCGTTAGGTTTTGATAGGATTTTCTAATAATTAAAATTTTCCGTAAATTGGAAATTTTAATTATTTTTAATAAAAAATGTAAAAATTGGTCCTTGTGGATTTTGCATAGTGGTGTGAGTACTCAAATCAAATGGCTTCTGAACCCCTACACCCTTGGACCGAGTATAAGCTCAATTGAACAAGTTTTGCTAGGTCATTGTCCATGAGGATTCCAAGTCAGTCAAAAGTCTGCAAATAATTGGCTAAGGTAAAAAAGCCAAAAAATTGTAAAAGTGTCTATAGTCAAGAAAAGAAGTGAGAAAATGTTTTATAATGTATTTCCAAGTTGGAAAAGTAAAAATGCACTAACAAGAACCCCCCATGACAAGTCAAAAGGGGTTTTTCCCCCTCACATTTCACCCCTCAAACCCTAACTCACTCCAAAACCCTAAAAGTGTCCCCCCCTTGACTTGTTCTCTCTCTCTTGGATGGGTGACACTTGTAACGCATCCAAGAGGGGTCTCTCCTCTTTCCCTCCTTTAAAATGAAGCCCCTTCTCCTCATTTTGACATGAAGTTTTCACAGTAACTCCATTATACCAAAATCTCTCCCCACTCTCTCTCATTCTCTCCCATTTTTCTCTTGTAATTTTGGTGCCACTTAGTAACCTTTCTTGGAGCAATAAGGTGAAGTTTTGGAGGATCGCTTAGTGTTCTTCGGTGCTTTCATGGTGTATTCTTGGCTCTATTGACTACTCTTTTGTGATATTTTTTCTTGGTGAGGTAACATTGTAGGTTTTGCTATTCTTGCTTCACATTGTTGTACTTGAAGAACCCTAAGCAAAGTATTTTGATAAGGACAAATATGTAGTAGTATTGCTATAGATTTATGTGATTTGTTTTTATCAGAGTTTACAAAGTATTTTGTAGGCCTCTTAAAGGATATCACCTTCTTGGTGTTAGAATATGATGGATGTGCTCATTTTACCATAGACAATATCACTATTGTCACCCCACCATAGGCCGAAGCCACCCTCCGAGCACCTTAACCTTGACAGAGAACCATTCTGGAAGAAAACCCTAGGCTAGATAGCCAAACAAAGGGTGGCACACCTTTCTCCAAGGATAACTCACCAAGCAAGAGTTGATCAGAGAGTCCAAACCATAACCAAGAGATAGTCCAAGAGAAAACCGAAATCTACTAGCTACAACAATTGCAACGACAACTCTCTTCCAAACTTGCACACAAACTGGTCAACTGCAGTGTGCACAAGTGTTGCTTCTGCAGTTCTGAGAATGCCTGTCAGAATGAAGACTGACCTTCTGTATTTACACTAAATCTTGCAAACTGCCTGGGTTGACTTCTCATTCTGGGTACTAATTCTTTAGTATATACTATTTCCTTTAGCTGACTTCTTCTCTTGGAGGCTAATAACCTAATACAAGTCATTCCCTTGAGACGACTTGTCTTCTAGGATTATTAACCAATCAATTAGGGTTTCTTCTTGCTTCCCGAAAGATTCTATTCTCGTCAGGTTTACACGTGGAGGTAAATACATCCCGCAACTACCATAATATCAACACTCCCTCCTAGCTAGGGAGGTATTTGAAGGTAATGGTCTTGAACACAAACATACCATTTACCCGGTAGCATCTACATAGTTGTATAGACTATCTCATGACTAGATTATGAGCACCATCATCACTATCAATGTCATTAGTTGCATCATCTCTCAAAATCATACTCCATCTGAGTAATCAGACATGATGCTGGATAAGTCACTCACTCCACAGAGTGACACGAGCCATTCTTCTAATCCAGACATATGTCTTAGAAGAATAAATGTCCTGGACCATTTTCCATCTAGGAAATATCTGTCCATTGATTATCCATGTAGTTGATAATCATTTCCAACATTGTCGATAGTCTTCAAGGCAATTGGCACAATATCATAAAATAGAACACAACTATGTCTATCCATAGTAGTACACAACTACAATCCAATGGTACACTGCCACACCAAGTAGCACACAGATACTTGATCAGTGACATATAGTCACAATCAGTGGAACACATCCACCAAAGTAGCATACATCTACTGTCCAGAGACATACAGTCTCCATAACAATCATCTGATATCAACCTACACAAAAAACATTGTTATGATATAAACTGAATCATCTGGGCCATTCTTCCACTCACATCTGTGAGATCTCGAAGAGCATCTTCCCTCAGAAGGTCAGACATTAATGATGAGCAAGGAAGAATAATTTTCCTGATTTCAGAGCCTAGACCATTCCCTATCCTGGGCCATTCCTCCAACACTAAACAAAGTGCAACCTAGAGAGAATGAATCTGCCCTAGGGAATGTCTGTCCCTGATTGTTGAAACTGGACCATTCACCTATCTGGGCCATTCCTCCGACACTAAACAAAGTGCAAACTGGAGAGAATGAATCTACCCTAGGGAATGACTGTCCTGCACCAAATTGCAAAACAAATCATTCTTCCAAACTGCTCACAACTGTGAGCTTCGAAAGAATGACTGTCCAGCGAGGCAGACCAGTCTTCTTGAGTAACCCTCAAGAAGAGAGATTGTCCTAGACCATTCCCCATGTTAAACACAATGGGAAATCGATGTCTGTGGTACATCAACAATCCATCGAACCATTTTCATTACGAAAATGATCATTCGATATGGACCATTTTCCAAACTGGAAAATGCCTGTCCGTCAGAAATCTCAAACCACTTTCCGAACTGGAAAGGAACTGCTCATCCTAGACCATTTTTCGAACTAAAAAATAATTGTCCATAAATCAATAACACAGTAGTGCTCCCTCCTAACCTGGGATTCATCTCTTCCTTTTTCAATAAGGAAGTTGTCTCCACAAGCTCTAGCTTGAGCGCGCAAACTCTTTCATTTTGGACAGAAGCTTTACCAAAATGTCTGCTTATCTGCTCATTTATGGAGATATATATTGGAGAACCACTTTCTCCGTTCTGGGCTTCATCATGGAGATTGTAATGCTTGATCTTGAATGTACTTCAGTCTTTCTAGAACATTGGTTTTCTCTGAAGGCTTCATATAGCTCTGATCAATAAAGTATATCATTGTTGGATTCCTCTTTGTTTCCTGCTAGCTCATAACATCGTGGCAAGGGTCAACCTGGAACATATCCAAGTGGTACTACTTCTGCCATCATGAGAGTTTGTCATGGATTCGAAATCCATCAACCGAAGCTTCTGAGTAACCATTCTAATACAATATCTCTGTTATAGAGAGTCTTCACCACACTTCTGTTGTGCATTGGAGGTTCTCCACCAAGTTGTCTTCTTCTATCTGCATACAAGGGTCTCTTTCCGATATACTTCAAAGCCTTGAGGTTGCTCTTCATACACTCTTTATTCAATTTCTCTGAAGAATAGTATTTTCATTCATCTGATGTAAACTCCAACCCATGGATATTGCGGACGATATAATGGCTCATGTAGAGATATGTCGGGTTTACTGGAACAAGCAATCATCATAGTCTTCTCCCTCCATCTGGGAGAACCTCTAGTTCTGGATCTCGCAATGCTTGCATTCATAAGTCTTTCATACATTGTTCTTCATCACAACATTCAGTTCCTCTGCTTGATTGCTTTTAGTGAGTTCATATTAGGTTGGTAATCTTCTGATTCTCGATACAATGACTGGTTGTTCTGGCTCTTCTTTCTTTCTTGGAATCTTCATGTTCTTCCTTATGTTTCTCTTTAGCTCTTGGGTGCAGGGATTTTTCCATAGATTCCATGCTCTAAAGATTCCAACTTCTTCCTTTCATCATAGGATCATGGATGTGGATGGACAACCAGGGATACTTTAAGGCTTCTTTTCGAAGAAGACTTCTTCTAAAGTCAACCTAAACACGTACTACTTTTCATGGCTGCTACCATGGATATATACTTCATCATCTTCAATAGATCATAGGATTAGCTCCCTCCTAATCCTTGCTTCATGTATGAGTGAATGTTTTTCTTTTGGAAGTATATAATCAGCTCCCTCCATCTAACATAATCCACACTTTTGTCTGCATCCTTATTGCCTTCTACAACGTGTCATAAGTCTTTCTCCAATTTTCTCTTGATTGCTAACTTCTTTCTATCTTTACTTCTTCTAGGTTTCTTCAAGATTGATTCTGATTTTGGCTTATCTTGCAGCTTGTCTTATATTCATAGTGATAGCAGTCCTTATCTTTTTGTTCTTCCATAAGTATAGTTTCTCTTTTAACATATTATCTTCTAAGAAATAGATATGCAAGATATGTACCGAAAACATAGTCGGTACAAAAACTATGAAGAGTATTGTTACCTTGTCTTGGAGGAAGAAGTTTGTTCTGTTCTGCTTGTCTTTCTTTGAGGGTTCCCTTTCTTCGACAACTGATGCTTCGTGTGTTTCCTTCCTTTTATTTAACTCGGGGCAATGATTCTTGTAGTGACTATACTTTCGACAACTGAAGCATTGTATTCTTGACATATCTTTCTCTTGATTTGTTTTCTTCCTGGAGCCAAACTTCTTTTTGTTCCTAAAATCCTTGAACCTTTCTGTGAAGGCTTGATCATCGTACTTCTTTTGGGGTTTCTCTTTTGCACTGATCCTTGATTCTTCTTATGCACAGCAAGTCCAAAGTTCTTCGAATGTAGGATACTCCTTCCTTGTGTTCATGCTTGTGGCAAATGCATCCCACGTCTTGGGAAGACCATTGAGTATTATGTTTACCAATTCCTTCTATGAAATGATCTCTTCAATAGCTTGTAGTTGATCTCTTAACTGTGAGATTCTCACAAAATATGATGTTATGTTTTCATCTTCATTCATCTTCATGTCACGGAGCTCATTCTTCAGACTCATTACTTTTCCAATGTTTCTGACTGAGAAGAGATTTGTTAGGGCATCGTACATCTTCATCGATGAGTCAAGATGGGAGATGTAGGGTATCAGGTGGTCTTTTATAGAGTCTACTATGATACTCATGGAATTGATGTCACCGTCTTTGAACTTCTCCATAACTGCAACGTTCTACGGTTCCTTCTCTTTTCCTTCTTCAAACTCTGGTTCCACGATCTTTCCTGTCATGATATCCAACACTTTATTCTTGGCAAGGATGAGGTCAATCCTTGTATCCACTCTATGAAGTTAGAAGCTCCATCTAACTTGTTTTCTCACTTCATAGAGTAAGTCATGGCTGCTTTGACTTGGTCAACCCTAGATTTGACCAAAAACTCAAACTTGATGGCTTGGTTTGCTGAGAGTACCAGGATATGCGCTAAGCTAGGGCGCACTAGTCTATCCAGAAATTAAGTCAATACCTTCACTTAAGGTTCCTCAACGAGAGGGTAAGGGTTTCTATAAATACACCTGCTAGTAACCCTAGCGGCAATGATTTAGTAACTGCTCCTACTAGAAACCCTAGTGGTAGTTCTTCAACGACCTTAGTATCCTTATGGCTTTGCTCCCTTCCAGTGGTTAGACTGAATGAAGGAGGTGTGGGCCCATAAACTATGAGAATATGATGGATGTGCTTGTTTTACCATAGACAATATCACTATTGTCACCCAACCATAGGTCGAAGCCACCCTCCAAGCACCTTAACCTTGACAGAGAACCATTCTAGAAGCAAACCCTAGGCTAGATAGCCAAATAAAGGGTGGCACAACTTTCTCCAAGGATAGTGCACCAAGCAAGAGTTGATCAGAGAGTCCAGACTCCAAACCATAACCAAGAGATAGTCCAAGCGAAAACTGAAATCTGCTAGCTACAGCAGCTGCAACGACAACTCTCCTCCAAACTTGCGCACAAACTGGCCAATTGCAGTGCGCACAAGTGTTGCTTTTGAAGTTCTAAGAATGCCTGCCAAAATGAAGACTGGCCTCCTGTATTTATACTAAATCTGGAAAACTGCCTGGGTCGACTTCTCATTCTGGGTACTAATTCTTTAGTATATATTATTTCCTTCAGCTGACTTCTTCTCTTGGAGGCTAATAACCTAATACAAGTCATTCCCTTGAGCCGACTTGTCTTCTAGGTTATTAACCAATCAACTAGGGTTTCTTCTTGCTTCCTACAATATTTTATTCTCGTTAGGTTTACACGTGGAGGTAAATACCTCCCACAACTACCATAATATCAACACTTGCCTCATTGTCTAGTAAAGCTTCATTTTGCTTCAATTAATTTTCTGTTTTAATTTCAGTCCTTTATTTGTTTATTTTCTGAACATATAATCATCATAATCTTGTGAAAATTTCCAATTTTCAAGTTCAGAATTTTTCTGTAAATATTTTTGTACATATGATAACATAAAACTAACATATTGTGGAGATTTTTAGCATTTTTTAGCAAGCTTTATTTGTTGTTTTATGCAGGTTTTCACCAAAAAAAGAGGAGGTGCTGCCCAAAATTGGCAACTAGAGACTCAAGAGAACATCACTAAACTTTGGTGCAAAGACCCTCTATCTCTCTCACACTTTTTAAAGCTATTGTAAGAAGCCCAAGAAAATCTCTTGGGCTTGCACTTTCTATTTATTTCCAAGTTTAAAATCTGTAAATAATAATAATAATAATCTATTTTTAAGATCACGACCAAGCCAGACACAAAATTGGTTTACGAGACCCTCTCCGCCCAGCGATTTGACTGGTAAAGTTTATGGAGGTATACATACCCTACCACCCTCTGGATTTGATTTTAATAAGTTTTTCCCACATCTTGCATTGTGTTTGGCTCTACCATCCTTGCAAAATCGCGCCGGCTAGGATTATAAATAATTTTCTGGTTTTTGCTTTAGTTAATTTTTTTCACCTTTGCCACAAAATCGAAAGGCTTTATCCTCCACCTTGTGCCAAAGTTGTGTGGTTAATTTTTTTAAGTTATTTATTTTAAGTAATTAATTTTTGTTTTCCCACACCTTGCATATAAGTGGCTATGCCATCTTGCAATATCGTACTGACTAGTGTATAAAAAATTATTTTGTTGCAAAGTAAATAAAATTTACCTCATATTCTCTACCCTTGCCACTTTGTGGATCTTGAGTAATAAGAATGGGCAAAGGATTGAGTGGTTAGTCTAATTAGGCACCCATTCTCCATTATTGTTTGGCCACTAAAATAAAGTGACTTGTGGAGGCTAGAAGGAGTTGAAGTCGTGGACGGTTTCATGACACTAAGTGCCCTCCTTGTTGAGCACCCAAGCATTTTGGACTTGACCTGTGGAGCCAAGGGAGAACCTTGTTGTTCTCTTGTTGAGCACCCAACATTTCCTCTTGGCTAAGGGATAAGGACTTTGGGTAATCACATAGCTTAAGCTTGCAACTTTCCACATCTAAGCTCCTAAGTTAAATAGAGATTTTCCCTGTTGACCACCTATTTCGACTAGGGGTCAACGTCATGTACCATGAAAATATGTACCTTGAGGTACAACATGTTTGAAGACTTATGGCTCAGCAGGGCAGTTCTACCCCCCATAACTTCTTTCTCTGTACACGGAATGTCTACTCCCCTCCATGGGATAATAATGTAATATGTTAGCATGAGTCAATTTTACGTTAGTTGCCTAGAACTTTATCATTAGGGAAGTCCTTTCATCGAGTGTTTTTTTTTCCTCAGGTAATTAATCTTGCTTACTGACGATTTTAATTATCCTTGAGTTTTTCACTCAAATAATCCTCCAAAGTGGTGAAATGTGTTCTAATGATCGATCATAATGGATGATTAAGGTTTAGAAGTGTTGTAAATGACCATGCTAGACATCTCCTAGAGTCTTGCGGAATTCCGTTAAGTTTTGATAGGATTTTGTATAGAGATATGGGTACTAAAAAAAAATGGCTTATGACCCCCTACACCGTTGGACCAAGTTTCAGCTCAATTGAACAAGTTTTGCTATATCAATGTCCATGAGAAAAGTCTAAGTCAGTGAAAAAAAAGCAAATAATTGGCTAAATTAAAAATGTCAAATTTTGCCTAAAATTGTAAAACATGAGAAACGGGGGAAAAGTTGTTTTATAAGTAATTTATATGTAATAGAGGGTCAACTAAATCAAATCCCCCCTTTCCTACCTCTCATTCAACTTAACTTTAGAGAGGGGGGCGAATTTGTCTCTTGTGGGGCTCATCATCTCCATTGGATTGGCCATTTCGTGATGGGGATCACATGGGGGGCCCATTCCACACCTTAGGTGACCCCTTAGGGAATTAGAGAGAGGTTTAAACTTAGGATAGAGGGTTTCTTACCCAATTTTTGAGTTTCCTCCTCTAATGGGAGTTCCCCTCTCTCATGATGCCCCTCCCCCTCCCCCCCTTGAGTGGAGCCCCCTCCTCTTTGAGTGATTGTAAAGCATGAAAGGGGGGTCTCCCTTCCTCTCCTCCCTTAAAAGAAAGGCCCCTCTCCTCATTTTTCCCATCTATTGTCGGAGAAAGTCTATGCTAACCAAATTTCTCCCATTCTCTTCTTTCTCTCATTGTAAATCTTGTTGCAAGTATTTGCAGCAAAATTTTGTGAATAACAAAAGAAGATTTGGAGGATCTCTTGTGTGCATTGGGAGTCTTCTTGCTGTTGTTCATGGTGTTCTTGTCAGGGGATATTCCTGCCTTTTACTTCTTGTATTTCTTGCTTTCATTAGTTTAACTTGGAGACCCAAGCAAAGTATTTTTCAGGGGAAGGAATGGTAGTGGTATTTCTATTAGTTTTGTGATTGTTTCTTTCAAGTTTGGAAAGTATTTTGCAAGCTTCTTAGATACATGCACCTCCTTCTTGTATTGTGTAGCAAGAATATACTCATTTGCAAGTCATCAAAGGCTTGGAGGAGTGAATTTTAGATTTGGAAATACACTCATTCAACCATCCAAGGCTTATAATATTTTTTTGTTCTCATTTCCATCATTTCCTCTTACTTTCAAGCATTTCTTTGGTCTAAAATAGTCATTTAAACTTCACTTTTATGTTCAGAATTTCACTTCTTAATTTCTGTTTTATGTACTAACAAAAATTAATAACTTATAAGTGTTTTGTAGCATTTTCCAGCAAGCAAAGATTGTTATTTTATGCAGGTTCTCACCAGGTTAAGGGGAGGCGTTGCTCATTTTTTGCCCCAAAAGACTCAAGGAAGCCTCCAAGAGTTTGACTATCAAACCCCCTTCCATTTCTCATCTTCTAAAGCATTGTAAGCAGCCCGGGAGAATCTCTTGGGCTTCTATTCTCATTTTTAAATTCGAAAAACTGATATTGTAATTTAGTTTTAGTTTGCCCACACCTTGCATAGTGATTGGCTTTGCCATCCATGCAAAATCATGAAGGCTAGATTAGATTTTAATTTTTTGTTTCTACGTATTCTTGTTTGCCCCACTTCTCCCATAAAGAGAAGGTTGTGTGGCTAGTATAATTCTTTCATTTAAGTTATTTTTATTTCACCCACCTTGGCACAAAATCGATAGGCTTGTCCTCCACATTGTGCCAATGTTGTGAAGTTTACAAATTATCTATTTTTTGCCTACCTTTGTCCTTAAGGAAAATTCATGTGGCTAGTCATTGTCATTATTCTTTTTCAAGTTATTTCATTCAAGTTTATTAATTTTCGCCCACACCTTCCATTGTGTTTGGCTTTGCCAACCTTGCAAAATTGTGAAGGCTAGTATAGTTTATTTCATTGCAAAGTAATTGAATTTGTGCCTCTCTTTCTGCCCCGTATTCCCTCCCCTTGCCACTTTGTGGATCTTGGGTAACTAAGAAAGGTCAAAAGGACCGTGTGGCTAGACTAATTAGGCACTCAATCCATTTATTGTTTAAAACGCCAAAACATGGTGACTTGGGAGGCTATAAGAGGTTGAAGCCAAGGACGGTTTCACAGCACTACGTGTCCCTCTTGTTGAGTGCCCAAGCATTCTATATTTGACCTATGGAGCTAGGGAAAAACCTTGATTGTTGTTCTTCTTGAGCACCCAACACTTCCTTTTGGTTGAGGGGATAAGGATTTAGGGTAGTCACATAGCTTAAGATTGCAACAAAGTCACATCTAATCCCCTAAGATCAAGAGAGACCTAAAACTTATTAAAATCAACCAACACAACATTCAAAACATTGCATTTTCAATTTTAGCTATTCACTCTCCAAACAATCTTACTTTCCAAGTTGTGCAATTTTACTTTCCAAGCAATCTTTTATTTCAAGCTATTTACTTTTCAGCAAATTCTTTCATTGTGGATATTTACATGTATTAAAGCAACATTATTTTGGTTATAAATATTCTTTATTCATTTGGAGATAATTGTCTAAAGTTAAAAGATCATTTCATTGTTTAAATCATTGTGTAGATTTTTCATGTTTTATTTCATGTTGTAGATATATCTTTAACTGCATATCTCAATAAGTGAACTTTGGGTATATTTAGGTGTTGGTCTTTTTTATTGTGTTGTAGAAGAAAAGGTTTGCCTGTCATTAAAGGAATTTCATTTGCATTGTTTGCTTGTCATTGGGTTGGGTCTCCCTAATAAAACACCAAATTGACTCATAGATCATTAATTAAAACTTAACATAGTTAAATAGGGTCTACCCCCATTGGCTTCCATAGGAGTGAGCCTAGATGGAAGAGGTCTGGATCGAGGTGACAGTGGGTCTGGACTTAGGCTTGTGCCTCCAAGGACACACCAAGTGGGTTGGAAACTTCTCCACATTTGTAGGTGTGTATAAGGATGGTAACATCTTTGGCCTCATTGCCGAGGATAAGTCTCTTATCCTTGGTTAATCGACAAAATCTAATTAATTCTTTAAAAACTAAGTAACAAATTTTTCCCTTAATTTTTAAACTTGAGTTTGTTATTTGACATTGCTTAGTATCCAAGTGGTGACTCCACTAAATCATTCCTTGAGGCATCCTACCAAGAGAAACCCGCAAGGGTGGGTTAATTCTTTTCCTAAACCTGAAAGGGTGTATAGGAGGAGAATAAACAAACTAGCTCCTTGTAGGCTCCTTGAAAGTCTTGGAGAAGAAGCAATCTTTGATATACATCTCTTGTTTGCACATAATAATCCTACAACAATTATGGGTGATCCATTGAGTCCATGTAACTTTATTAATGTTCAAGGTTATCGTCATCCTGTTCCTGACAAAGGTGTTGAGGAATTGCCTTCTTTTCAGGAAAACAATGTTATTAGTGCTAGATCTCACATCATGAATTTCAACATGTGCATCCTAAAATGGTGTTGTAGTCACAATTATGAAGATGTCAAGATGAAACATTTTGTGTATTCTCTGGAGGGGGAAGTTTTAGAGTGGTTCAAGGAACAGGATGATAAAAAATTTAGCACCTTTGCAGAAATCCAAAAAGCCTTCAATGAAAGATGGGGTGATCAGAAGGAAGATCGTCATTTGTTGGTTGCTCTTAACTCTAGTCAGAAGAAGTAAGACAAAACAATGGAGGATTTCAACAAGAAATTTAATGACTTAGTTAAAATCCTCCCTCAAACTATTAAGCCTCCTAAGGCCTCAATTTTAATTCATTATATGGAAGCCTTTGAGGGTGAAATCAGATATCCGTTGAGGGTTAAATAGCCAACAACTCTAAAGGATGCACAAAAGTATGCTATCGAATATAGAAAAGAATATGCAAGATGCTAGGAACTCAAATTTGTTAGGGTTTTTGAGGGGAGCTTCTTACAAACCCATTGAGGAGAAGAATAAGAAAGTGGAAAATCAAGTGTCTTCTAATGATGGCATGAAGGAGCTCACTCAATTAATTAAGCAAATGGAGGTTAACTAGACTATTCAAATAAAGTAAATAGAGATTAATCATGCTGTTGAAATAATGTAACTGCGAAGAGCATTCTTATTATTTTGTTATTGGATTAAATCCCCATTGTGGATTAATCATGTCATTATTATTATTTTTATTATTAGGTTAATCC
>JZKD02S1685176.1:144371-156630 GCA_000966675.3 Picea glauca | reverse complement strand
ATAGAAAGAGCCCCCCATCGAGGTGACAGTGGGTGGGGAAGCTCCTGTTACGCCGGTTTTAAGCCTTGACTCAAGCTACTTAAACCCTTCCTACAAACCGTGCGATAACAGGCCCAAGTCTTGTTGTAAATGAGAATGTCATCCAGATACACCACTACAAAAGTATTGGTCAATGGTCGCAGGATATCGTCCATCGTTCTCATGAAAGTGGCTGGAGCAATTGTCAAACCAAAGGGCATGACCAACCATTCAAAAAGGTCTTTCTTTAACTTCAAGGCGGTTTTCCATACATCTATCTGTTCTTTCCGGACCTAGTGGTATCCAGAATTCAGATCAATCTTACTGAAGTATTTGGCCCCCGTGAGTTGATCAAGGAAGTCGTCAATTCAGGGAATCGGGTACCGATTTTTTACTGTGATTTTATTCAGAGCCCGATAATCAATGCAGAGTCACCAGGTTCCATCTTTCTTCTATACTAGCACGATTGGGCTCCCGCAAGGTGATGAGTTGGGACGGATGTGCCTCTTGTGGAGAAGTTCTTGGATCTGTCGCTTGATCTCTTCATTCTCTAACAGAGAGCAGTGATAGACGAACCCATTGGGCAGCGTTGCGTCAGGGGTTAGATCGATGGGGTGCTTGACCTGGCAGTGCAAAGGTACCCCGGTAGGTGAGGAGAAGATATCTGAGTATTCTTCCACGACCTTATCTACTTGCTTTTGTTGTGTGGAGAGGTTGGCCGCAGAGACCCTAGATGTGGCTATAATCTTTCGCTTATTCTGAGAGAGAATCACGAAGAAAACAAACTTTCCCGTCTGAGAGATGACCTTCCTGCATTGCTTAGCAGAGATCAAGGAAATAGCACTAAGTGGAACGGCCTCGGGTATCCTATACAATTTTTTGTTCAAAGTAATAGTAATACTACGAGGCCTAGACTCATATACAACATGACGTTTCCATAAATAAGATTGGCCCAAAAGAACATCACAAACTTTGAGAGGAGCAACATCACACAATACCTCGTCTTTGAAGGGCTTGATATCGTACGACAGTCGACATTGTTGGCTGACGCAGAGATCACTTCCTTGGCAGAGAAATCCAATGGTGTAGGGTTGTGGATGCGGTGTTGTTGGCAAGGCCAGCCGCTTGACGACCTCTGCTGAGATGACGTTCTTATGGCTACCGCTATCACGATGAAGTGCAACGGGGTGCCTTTTACCCACATCTGTGAATGGAAGAGTCATTCTCCTTCTTCTATCTCGTCTGGTTCACCAGGCTGGAGCTTGGTGGTAGCAACGGTTGAACTAGGTTTCGCGTCAATGATTCGTCTTCCCCTTTCTGGTTCTGGCTCAAAGTATGAACCCGCATCTGATTCAGAGGCTTTCACTTCGGCCACCAATGACTACTTTGAGCGACAGTCAACAGTGTTATGCCAAAGGCTCTTATGGAAGTCACACCACTTCCCGGTATCTTTCATTATCTTTCTAGTGTCCTTCTTTGCTTGTGGCTTGGACTGGTTGTCTTGATACTATCCATCTTTGCTCTGTCCTTTGTTCTATGGGTTGGGGCCGCCCTTTCCTGGAATTTTTTGTGCAGGGTTCCCAGGCCCAAATTACCGCGTCTTTTGTTTAATCTTCTACTCGATTTTGACGGCATATCGGTAGGCTGCACCTAAGGATGAGATGTCCAAAAAATCCATTTCGGTCTGGATGTATCTATGCAAAGTGTCATGATACTTGAGCAACAGATGTCGCTCTGAATCTTTGATACCAAGCTTGGTGCGCAAGGTATGAAAGATATTCATGAAATCTGGCACTGCTTAGTCTCTTTCTTGCCGCAGTGTGGTCCATTTGGTATACAAGTCGTCATAACTTTCGACAGGGTAGTATTGTTCCTTAATAGCATCCTTGAAGGAATCCTAGGTGGTCGTGACTGTAGATAATGAGGGTTCCTCTGTTTCCTCTTGCTCACAGAAAGTTTCCCACCAATCTTTAACATGGGGAACGACTTTGAGGAGCGCAAAAGTAATCTTTTCTCTATTCGAAAAGTTATGGACAGAAAAATACACTTCTAGTAGATTCAACCACTTGTATACAACATCTGTGTCTATCTGACCTTCAAATAAAGGAATATGGAAGTTTATTTGTACCTTGAAGGGGGTGGTGCCTCCGCTCGAAGAAGATGTCGCCGACGGATTTGCGCGAAACTATCCATCATCTCCTTCCTTTCTTGCGTGAGGGCTTCCTCAATCAACAGTTTGAAAGGATCTCCTATCCCGTCATTTTTCTTTTCTCCTGCCATGAGAAGTCGCTTGGGTTTGCGAGAGCTTTTGTCCTCAAGAGAAACAAGCTCAAGACCCAACTCTTTGTACTCTAACCTCGTTGGGGACATGCATTAAAACGACAATGAGAAGACCGTACCACTGATCCGGATTTTATGAGCAAAATGAAATGACTACAGATTATTAACATATGCTTAACACAAAATAACAGAGATACAGTAAAACTGGTTTTTTATTCAATAAGGAAATAAGCTGAAACTGTAAAATGCAACGGAAACAAGCTTGTTGGAATGGTGGCGGCTTATCTGTGAGAAGAGATGTGACGACTGCACTCATTCATAAGAAGATGATTACAATGAGGATCTAAAGGCCTTTTTACAATAAACAAGAATGCCAAAAACCCTAGACCTCCAAAAACCTAACTCTAGGAGATGTAGCGCCAAAAGTCATGTGGGCCTCATTTGGGTAAGTTAGTACATCAACTTCCGAAGGTCGTAACTTTTGCATACGATCTCCGTTTTAGGTGTGTGATAGCCCGTTGGAAAAGTATCGTCGAGGAGATTCATTTTGGGGGTTCAATCATACCTTTAGCTATGATTGAGAAGCTCGATCCCGAAAAACCTTCATTTAGGCCCTCAAAATGGCCCTGGAAGTTAAAACTACTAAAAATAGTAAATTCCCAAAACTGTCAGAAAACTGTTTTGAGTCAATTGGAAAAGGTGGGTGGCCACCGATATCCACCTGGATCATCTTCCTTTTCAAGTTGGTGGTAATTGGGCATAGTTTGCAGATCTGAACTGAAATAACCTTTCCTGTGAGTGGTAACATGATTGTCAAATGTATGAGAAGGTTGTCGGTCTTCTAGATTGATGACAGTTTTCCCATGTAAAACAGTACCATCGTGCATGCAATGACTTTCTTGCTTCCTCCATTATCTCATGATTTGCTTTCAGCAATTCAAAGGAAGAAAAACATAATGGAAGATAATTTATACTTGCAATTTCACTTCCCTCTTTGTATTTACCATCGTGCCTGGAGGCTTTTTGACTTGAAACATTACAAACATTTTCCTTCAACATTCTGAAAGAAGCAAAACATAGTGGCAAAGTTCTTTCACCTGATTTAAGATCTTCTTCATTTTCTCCATTGTAGGCACATTTCTCAATTTCTTTAGATTGTTGATCATGTTCATTTTCCATTTTATCTTCGACCAATGGCTGTAATTTTGAACTGACAAGATCTTCTACATAACAAATAACACGGTCATCAGACACCTGAGAAGAGTGTTGTAATATCTTGTCAATTTGTTTCATTGTTTTAGCGTGATTTTGCATCAACACAAATTCATTTGCCTCAATAATGATCTCCGAACTTTCTTTCAACAATTTGAATGCAACAAAGCATAAGGGTAGAGAATTATCTTCATCTGATCCAACACTTTGCTCGGTGCAACTATGATACGTAAGTTTATTTGTCTCATTGTGCTGTTGAAAAAGAATGTCTTTAACTTCACAATCATCCTCATATTTTTCATATACAGGCAATTCAGCTACATATGCGATGTCATCTAACAAAAACAAACTGGGAACATCAACCTGTTCTGCAACAAATTGATTTGTAACTTCATCTTCTTGACTGTTTACAAATGAATACATAAAAAAATCATCCCTTTGATTATCATGAGATGGATGAGCACCCCCTCTTTCAACAGGTGGAATATAATTTTTTGCAGAATCATTGGCATTGGAAGCTTCAAGAGGACCTATGATATTGTCAATTCTATGCTCAAGCTTACAAACAACTATTTTCTGTTCATATTCACTTTCATGTTCTTGAGCATTCAACCCCTCATTTTGGATCTGTTTACATGCTTGGATGTTGTGTTGAATATCCTGAGCATCATTAAACATTTGTTGTAAAGACTTAGGTCTCATTTCCATCAGGAGGAAAGACAAATCTAGATGAAGAGTAGTTGCATAATGGAGCATGGCAGCAGCTTCAGTGGGTTGAATTTATTCAGGCAAATTGTAGTAAATACTGGAAAACCTTCTACTGAATATAGAGATAGTTTCATTGCTCTGCCTTTCCAAGGCATAGAACTCCGTAAGTTGTAACTCCAAAGATTTATTCTTGCCCCAAAACTTTAAAAAAACATTCTTCAACTCCTCCCATGAGCCAATTGTCTCTGGATGCAAATGTTTAAACCAGTCTTTGGTGTCCCCTTTTAAGGATTGACAGAAGGCCCTCATACAAACATTATCATGGTCGATCTCAAACAAATCTACAAAATGCTCAAATCCTTGCATGTGCTTTTCAGCTGAGATGCCATCAGGTTCCCCATCAAACACAGGTAGATACTCATAGTGATTTGGAGGGAAATCATGGAGGACATGGGGTAGCTTCAACGGTATGTATCTATGTTGGGTCTTGGAGGATGTTGGACAAAGTATAGGAGGAGAAATATCAACCTTGGCTTCATGGGGCTGATCAAATTTTTTGATGGTCATCACATGGCCCAGATGAATTTTTTTTATTAAGATTTGTGATACAATGAGGACACACATGTACAACTTTAAGAGGAGGATATGCAATTTCAAAATTCTCATGATCATCACTAGAATGCAACAAGTAAAGAAAAATTTGTTTGGCATGTTCAAAGAAGGAGCAGAGGTCACTTATAACAAATAGTAAAATGCTTTGGAGGAGATCCCATTTTAAGTACATGTTTTCTTCCATGATGGCTTTTCATACCTATGTCAAGGTATCTAATCTTCCAGTGGAGTCTCTGAATTAAATTTGAAACTTGAGTGGAGTCACCAATAATGTTTTGGAAGATGCATTCTGTATTAAGAGTGGAGTCGACGTTGAATATTTAAATTTCTGGATTCTTCTACCAGTGGAATCACCTTCAAACAAGTTTTTTGATGTGTGGAGTCGCCACAGCAGGAATACAGCCAGTATGTTCCTAAGTGTCTATTGCTCTCAGACATTAAAACTCAACCATATCGTTCTTTCCCAGGGAAAATTTTTCAATTTTGTCCCCGGCAACGACGCCTGAATGTTAGCACTCTATAAATTTTGTCTTGGCTGAATAGACAAGCGACAGAGGTAACTTTTTCAACCAACTTTAGAGCTGAGGCACTAACCTGCTCCACTCAGAGAGGGCTCTCTCGTGTCACTTGATATATCTATGGCAATCGATGGCTAGATTTGGTTTGTTTTGGGGGGTATTATGAAGTTGTTGAAGAAGTGGGGGGTAACCTTTGGGCTATGGAGTTAGAACTAAATAATGCAGTAGTAGGTCATTAGAACTTATCTAGAGGAGAAAGGCTAAGTGAGGCAATAAGTCTGAGTTTTCAAATTGAAATTCGCATGGCAAAAGACGGAAAAGGAAAACACATACCTGCTTCAGAGCATATTAAAATGAATTCTGAAATAGTTAAGAAGAGAAATCACATGAATTTAAATTGCTAAGTCTAGAGCATCATCAGACGAATTCTAGACCTTTAACTCTCCAATTTAAAAGAGGAATTTGCAAATGGAATTTTCAAGACACAGGAAACACACACTATGAAAGAAGACATGACTCATATCACAACAAATTAGAATCTTTTCATAAACAGTTCTAAAAATTGCTTTTGCATCATATATTAAGTTTAGCTCAATGATTTTACAAAATCTACCTACAACAAGGGTAGGGCCCCTACTCCTCTCATGCCTTCTACATCCTTGGGATGATATATGTTATCCCCCACTTTCAAGGATAACCAAGAGATCATATCTCGAAGCCCACAGGTCCTAGACATGTAATACCGAGAGCAGGATTGACTTTAGCATGGCCTTGGAGGGCCCACCTTTTCTTTCTTCCAACATCTTTATCTTGTCAGCAGTAGCAGCATCCACCACCATCAGCTTGGTTCTGTGTCAGACATGGTTCTTGCTCCATGAGGTAATTAGTCCAAGAATCATGGTATGTGTCACTTTGATCATCAAAAACCTTGAATATATGCATCTGATTCCTTTTATTTCTAACGACCGCTTGGATCTTACACTTGCCCACTTGACAATGTCTGGGGGGGTTGACAGAGTGCCCTAGTAAGCCTGTGTCTGTAGGTTTTGGTTTGCAATTGGAGGAATTTCTGAAAAGCCATCATCTGCTCCCTTTACAACATAACTTTTTAACCTTGTTTCCTGCTCACTTGTCCCATTTCATTTGTCCGAGCACTGGGTTGACCTATTTTCAGGACTGCACCTTATCCTGTGGGAAGAAGGGGCTAAAGGCCCAAAAGTTAAAAGCAAGTTGGTAAACGATAAAAACCAAAAATAAGACCTCAAGATGCTTCGCCCAGGGATCCCCGAGAAAGCAATAAAAGGCTTCTCAGCAAGAAACAAGAGGGACCCGAAAAATGATAAAACAAGACCTAACCAGAGGGTAGGGGGTCTCATCACGAGCCAGTCTATTAGGTCCATAGGTACCTAGCAGTATGACATTGCCACCAGTTGGTTACCATGCCAGGGCAGTGACCCTTGGTTGCATGGCCAAGGGAAAGGGGGTCTCATCACGAGCCAACCTTCTCATTTCTATGAAAGTACTTGTGGGTAACGTTGTCACCACTGGTCACCACGCCAAGGTAGTGTCCCCTGATTAGCTCTTAAACAAAAAAGGAAAAAAAGCAATAAAGATAAAATAACAAAAAAGAACAAAAGGCAAGAATGGCCTTGGAAAGAATGCATCCAGGATAGGTACAACTCGCCTTCTACAAAGGCACCCACAGGTAAAGTTTTTTGCATCCTCTGCCCACATTGCACCCACCTGCTTGGACATCCCTTGACCACATCACCCACTTACATGGCTTGGACGAGGTCTTTTCTGGGAACTTTCCTTTTCCAGTGGACACTAGCCCAATAGGATGCCTTGTCTTTTTCTCTAAACTTGTATTGTAGGCCTGTGTAACGTCTTTGAGCTGTTAACTGATGTATTAGGGATTTTATGCACATGTTTAATAATATTGATGATGAGATGTGATTGACATTGCTATGATCCCTGTGATTGATGAGCCCATGGAGGGCATAGCCATTTATGTGCAGGACCATGCCCGACGGATAGGTACCACTTCGGACCGCTACACATGGACAGATGATCAGTTCAGACCTCCATGGGGATGAAGAGCCCATCAGGTGGATGCTAAGACCCCATCAGAGGGCAGAGACAGGACGAATATGGATCAGGGGCTTTGTAGCAGAGGAGAAGAGGACGTTCCACCAGAGGCACTTTGTCAGAGCTTGACCTAGGGGGATTGACCCTCTTACAATGGAACGTTGGCCTTGGAAGGCCTGGGATGTCACCCTTGATGACCATGACATCACCCAGCCTATTGGACGTCCTGGGAGGCAGACTGGTCAGTATTGGCACATGTGGCATGATGGAGAAGCCCAAGGAGGGCTAACGTTTTCCTCCAGGATGCTCCATTTTCCCTAAATGGGGCTAAGCTCTCCTTTGGAGGGGCTTGATGTCTCTTCTCAGCTTGATTAGGGTTTTAAATTGACATTTTAATGTAAAACAATATGATTATAGTATTTTGGCCTTGTCGGCCTTTTACATGACCTAAAATGTAAATTTAGGTCATGATATTGTATAAATGAAGGATTTTCACCTTCATTTTTTCATCACAACCTACTCACTCCATAAGGAGGCCTGAAATTTGCGCCCTCTCTTGGGTTATGCGTTGATTTAGTGATGCACACTTGTTGAAGGAGGATCATTTTGGCATAGTTTGGCATTTCTCTTAATGGAAGTTGTTACAACTAGGGTTTGCAATGCTTTTTCTTGGTGATATGTAAGTATTTTTCTGCAAAACTTCTTGAATGAATGGTTGTAGTTTTATTTCTTGCATATGTTTATAATTTTGCCAAACAAAACCCTACGTGACAAGCACACAAGTAGGTCCTTGTCTCATGTCCCCATTGAGAGAATTTTCAGCCATTGATTGAAGAAAGAGAGAACCTAGCCATATCTACACTCTCATTCTCTCCTCATTTATTGCTAGTTGTACTATCTATAAGTTGAGAAGGAGTAGACGCCTTAAGCCTAGGTTCTCTACACTTTGGGCCATTTTTTCCTAGGGTTTGTTGGTAGAGACTTGTTGTAGCAACACTTTGCTTCATCAAACCCTCTAGTCTTTGGTTTTATGCTTCATAATCAGCGAGCCATGATTGCCATTGAGTTAAAGGAGGAGACAGCACCAAGGCCTAGTTCTCCTACACCAAGGTGAGCCTCTCTCCCCTAGGGTTTTGACTTTGAGGCCTTGCCTTAGCAACAGCTCAAAGCTTCTACCTCTAGTCCTTAGCCGTTTACATTTGCCTCCTTTAGCTCTTGCGTCCTTCACTATTTGACTCCATTAACCCTAAGGCACTGATATAAAGACCTCATACGTTGAAGTGAACTTGATCATGAACTACTCTCAATACATTGAATGAAACCATAACTACACTAACCCTAGCCTATAAACTAACCCTATTGACTAAGTGTTGTCGTCATCTCTTGATATTAACACCTTTGTGCAGCTAAATGTTCTTCTTTATAAGCAATTGAATGGTGATTAAGGGCATTTATTAAATGAAGTGTTGATTTATTGCTTTGAATGCTACATTATTCCAGCATTTATTGAAGAAGTGACATAATTTTCACTGCTACTTTATAAATATTGACTTCGTCAATATTTATTGTCAAATTGCTTATAAGTTTATCAGATAGTCACTGATTTATATGAAGTACTAACCCATTGAACTAGCTTGCACATATCAGTTTGTTGTTGCTTTGTCTTAGGCAGGTATATCTCATTGTGGGTTTTACTTTATTGGTTGATTAGCCAGGACTATCAGCTCGGTGGTGACTTGTGAGGGGGGAATAACTACTTTATCCTATAATCCTTTGCCTTCTCAAAACCCCAGGTCACCGGGGACATCTCCCCTAGGCCTTACCACCCTAAAGAGAAAGAACCATCCCATTGTGGTGACATTGGGTGGGATTGGTTCCTGTTACGCCAATTTGACCTTCATACCTCAAGCCTTTTACCCTTGCTACAAACTGTGCGATACAATATATATATATATAGAGGAGTTACTTGTGGAATTCAAAACAATTAAACTTCCACATAATCTAAATATAGAGATCAGTTACACAAAAAGGTAACGCATAACAACTATTATCCCATTCTACAGGGAGCGTTATAAACATATCTGACATGTCTGAGGCTTTGTCAATTAACGCCATATGTCCAAAATTTTCTAAAACGTATTCAATTCCACCTAAGCACTCATTTCAATTTGGCAATTTCCTCCTTCAGAGTGTTCAACCAGACTGGTTGATTTTCCGCGATACTTTCGACCTCCTCGGCTCTGATTCCCGTATTTTTTCGCTTGCTCCGCCTCTTCTTTATTACTCGTTTGTAGCGCATGTCCACATGTTCGTTGATGATTAAATCCCTCATGATAGGATTAAGTCTGACTTCTGATTCTGGTTCTGTCGCAAGGTCAGTGTGAAATTTGGTAGCTAATATCCATGCAACCGACTTCTCTTCCTTACTTGTTGATGGACTAGCCATATTAGTGGAAAATCTCATTTTACTGGATGTTGCTTGATCAGTTTGCTCCATGTCTCCCAGTTTTGCAGAAAACACGATTCTCGTCTACCCAATCTTGTTGATTATTTCATTCACAATGGAATTTCGATTGCTTAAACAAGATAAATTTGTCTATATTTTCGAGAACGATTGTCATTGAGTGTTTAATCATAGATTGTGGACGACAATACTTGTCTGAATTTCATCCTATCACACTCGATTGTCAATCTCAAAATGATTAGTCTCTGGATCATCCTTTTGGCGACATTTACCCGACGTTGCATGACATAAAGTACTTGAACCAAGGTACTGATGTGACTGAATAAGTCGTTAACCCTTCCCTTTTCGTACGAAATCCATGTGAATGACACATATCTAATGATTTTCCTACACGTGACATCGGGGGTTGGAGAAAGTGGTTTTAGGTAGACCGCAGTTTTCCCCGATGTGCTTCTGAGGGCGCCACGCGTCCGTGAATGAAACCACAGTAATTTTTCCTGACCCGCCTTCACACAGTTAAACGTCATGCTCTTTCACTACCCGATATGGGTCTCGGTCGTTGATCTGGGTTGTTTCAAGATCTACGGTCTGCTGAGTTCTTCCTTTCGTGCCTCCACTATATTTTTCCATATGCCATCAAACTATCACGCTTCCATAGCGATGTGGCTCTTCGTTGAATTTTCGCGACTTGGACCCTATCCAAAGATTGTTATGGCGATAACAGTCCATTTTGGAGGTTGGTGCAGGATAATCATTTCCTTAGGAAATGGTCCGGACAGTCATTCCCTAGGGCAGATTCATTCTCTCCAGGATGCACTTTGTTTATGAAATATCCCTGATCCGGCTGATCAAGATATTTGCTATTGTTCTAATGCTCTGGCATGTAGATCTAATACACTGGGGGTTTCTGGATGCGTTTTAGCTAGGTGATTGAGATGTTCTTCGGTTATTGTGTTTGCATGTTGGTTATTATGGTCGCATGTCGGTTATTATAAGTGCATGTTGCATAATAAAGGTTTAACAATCAGAAAAGACGCATGCAAGAGTATATAAGGACAACTACTCAAGATCATGAATAATAATCGTTCATGCATGGGAATACAAATAGCCTACTGAAATATAGAGTCTAGACGTCAGCCAGATCTCATGGATCTGTACTGGAATACAATCAAATAACAAAAGAAATACCCGTGACCGCAAGAAGACAACTGATATGCTACATGCACGGATAGATAGGCAAAAATGAGCGATCCCAGAGAAGCACAGTAACCGCTACCAGCTGGAAAACTCGATCTAAAGAATCCACTGTCAGAATGAGCTCAAAACTGCTCCAATCAATGCGCCCTGGCTGATACACTGGAAATAATGTCTGACGGAACTCGGATCAGATCTCTACGGCCCTGGATCTAGACCCTTGGGGGGTTTGCGCCCCTCATTGGGCACTGAATGCGCCCCGAAGGATTCCACCGTCGGTATCTGCTGCTATATAGCTCAAAACGATTGTCTCGTCCAATGATGAAATGGGTCGGAAGGGTTTGGCCAGATCTGATAGGAAACCCTTGCATGCAATGCCAAACGTCGGTCCGGAATGACTGCGCCCAAAATGGCTGTATGGGTCGATCTGCAAGATTCCACCATCGGAATCTGATGATGAATGGCTCAATGGAAGCACCCTGGATGGATCTCTACTGGATCAGAATGAATCTGCAATCAGGAACACGGTCTACTGCAGATCTCTGAATCTCCAAAATGACTTGCACCCTCCTTGGCTGAGTTGCGCGCTCCACAATAATCTCTCCTGAAAAGAACGGTGAAATACCTGGATGGTATCTCCGATGGGCTAGGGTGTGTCTCTCAACACCGAAACCGATCAATGGTGGTGGTTTCCTCCAGAAATCCACAAAATAGTAAGGTCGGCACTCCTCCTCTCAGAAGTCTCAACATCAAATCATAACAATGCATAATGAGGAATTAGGTCAAATTCCTCTCTTTATATCTTTTCCAACCTAATTCTTCGTTGACATCACTTAACCTAGGCACCTTTCCTCCTAAGTGATGTATTTGTCAATTAAGTCGCCCCCTTATCACCTTTTCATTCTAATTCTTCGTTGACTTAGGCTTAAGTGACTTTTCCTAAGTATTTTGGCTTAATTTATCATTTAGCCTTAATTCCTCCTTATTTCTCCATCTGGTTCCCTGTTTGTGCCTGACTATATAGTCTACGAGAACATATAGACTACTAAATCACTCCCTGCTGGCCTAATCTTGGGGACGGGACATCACAGTCCTCCCTTCCCGAGATTGCTTGTCCTCAAGCAACATCAATCTTGGGTGCTGCAAAATATGCTCTCCCTCCCAT
>JZKD02S1685176.1:126838-138253 GCA_000966675.3 Picea glauca | reverse complement strand
TGAATAATAATCGTTCATGCATGGGAATACAAATAGCCTACTGAAATATAGAGTCTAGACGTCAGTCAGATCTCATGGATCTGTACTGGAATACAATCAAATAACAAAAGAAATACCTGTGACCGCAAGAAGATAGCAGATCTGCTGCATGCACGGATAGATAGGCAAAAATGAGCGATCTCGGAGAAGCACGGTAACCACTACCAGCTGGAAAACTCGATCTAAAGAATCCACCGTCAGAATGAGCTTGAAACTGCTCCAATCAATGCGCCCTGACTGATACACTGGAAATAATGTCTGACGGAACTCGGATCGGATCTCTACGGCCCTGGATCTGGACCCCTAGGGGGTTTGCGCCCCTCCTTGGGCACTGAATGCGCCCCGAAGGATTCCATCGTCGGAATCTGCTGCTATATAGCTCAAAACGATCGTCTCGTCCAATGATCAAATGGGTCGGAAGGGTTTGGCCGGATCTGATAGGAAACCCCGGCATGTAATGCCAAACGTCAGTCTGGAATGACTGCGCCCAAAATGGCTGTATGGGTCGATCTGCAAGATTCCACCGTCGGAATCTAATGATGAATGGCTCAATGGAAGTGCCCTGGCTGGATCTCTACTGGGTCGGAATGAATCTGCGATCGGGACCATGGTCTACTGCAGATCTCTGAATCTCCAAAATGACTTGCGCCCTCCTTGGCTGAGTTGCGCCCTCCACAATAATCTCTCCTGAAAAGAACGGTGAAATACCTGGATGGTATCTCCGATGGGGTAGGGTGTGTCTCTCAACACCGAAACTGATCAATGGTGGTGGTTTCCTCTAGAAATCCACAAAACAGTAAGGTCGGCTCTCCTCCTCCTCTCGGAAGTCTCAACATCAAATCATAACAATGCATAATGAGGAATTAGGTCAAATTCCTCTCTTTATATCTTTTTCGACCTAATTCTTCGTTGACATCGCTTAACCTAGGCGCCTTTCCTCCTAAGTGATTTATTTGTTTCCTTGTTGTATTGTCTCAAGCAGGTGCTTTTCTTTCTTTTGGTTATACCTTGTTATTGGCTGTTTAGCTGGGACTATCTGGTTGGCGGTGATTTGTGAAAGGGGGAACTTATCCTCTGCCCTTTCAATGCCCTAGGTCACCGGGGACGTGTCCCCTAGGCCTAGCCTCCCTAAAGAGAAAGAACCTTCCCATCGTGGTGACATTGGGTGGGATAGGTTCATGTTACACCAGTATGGCCCTCTACCTTATAGCCTTTTATCCTAGCTATAAACTATGCGATAACATTTTGGTGCCGTTGTCGGGGAACACTGAGTCAATTCTCCTCAGACGACAAATCTTTTCGGTAAGCCTTGCCTCAGAGCCTTATCTTACAAGCTTACCTGGCGACTCCACTAGGGTGTTTTCCCTTTTCTTTGGTAGTTTCAAGTAAACTATCTAGCGACTCCACAAACCAAAAAGAGGTTCAGTAATCCTCCTTTGTCTTACAGAAGGAAGCTTCCTAGGAGCTCTCCCATTGTCAAATCACTCTTCGGGGAAAGCCTTCCTTTAAGAATCATGTCTAGCTCTCAGACTGCTACAACGAACCCAGCTAACAATCAAAGACAATGGTCATCTACTCTTTTTAAACCATTAGACATGTCATCCATACCAGGCTACCCTAGGCAAATGCCACACAAGTATGAAAAGTGGTTGCCTAAATTCATCGGTACTGATGCAATAAGTGTTGAAGAGCACATGAACAACTTTTGGGCTTTTTTCCATCTTCATCCCATTATTGATGATGTTGAAGATTTGGTCATGAAGTTGTTCTCCGCTACTCTTTATGATGCCTCAAGGCGTTGGTACCTAAGCCTTCCCGATGGAAGCATTAAAACCATGGGCCTTTCTCAAAAGATGGAGTGTCAAAGAAGACCCTAATATGCTCCTCACCTGACTGAATAACCTTGCCAAATATGAAAATTAGTCCATTCGGGAGTTCCATACTAGATTTGAGACCTTGCTGCAAAGAATTCCCACAAGCCATCATTCGAAAGATGACTACCTCGTCCATGTTTACACCAGATCTTTCAATGGCCAACTAGGGTATCTTCTCAGAGATAAAAACCCCTAGTGCATTCAGGAAGCCCAAGAGCTTGCTACTAAAATAGAGGGGAACCTTCTTTCATCCAAGATTGAGCGTTTTTCTAACCCAAGGGGGAGAATAGACACTAAACCAAAAATAGTTCACAATGTTGAGCCTACTTCAGATCTATGTACCAGTATCACCAAGCTGCAAGCCTCCATGGATGTTATCATGAAAAATCAAGAGGAAATGATGAGTAGGATTGTCAAATTGGAAAGATCTCAGACCCAAGCACCCAGGGTCCCGTACAAAGGGCTTCCAGAAGGGAGGCCAATTTTATAAACCAAAGAATGAGCATGAAGTTCCAAACACCTTGGCCCCTGCAAACATTGTTGATGAAAATCCTTGGTGCCTAGAATGCAGCGAAGAACATTGGGAGCATGAGTGTCCTTACAATAGTGGCCATCAACAAGTCAACAAGATGGATTGCTTCATGGAGTTTCCTCAAATAAATATCACAGATGCAGAACATCAGGAAGTCGTAAAAGAAGCAGCTAGATTAGCAAGGATGGTGGTAATAAACAACCTGAATCAGGAATCACGAGAAAAGCTAAAGAAACAAGAATTTCAGGTGTACAAAAGAAAGAATTTGAAACAACCTATTGTTGATCAGGAAAAGCCCCCACCCCTGGAAATGGTTCTTCCCAAGACATCCAAGGCTGGTAAGGTTGACCTACACTTTGACTTCGAAGGGGCATTATCAAAAATCATGTAAACGTCCCCCTGAGAGAAGCAATCAAGATCCCGTCCATCAAGGAGCGCTTTGACATTTTCTTTTTGGGATCAAATGAACCCATGGACACCCTATTATGTTGCAAGCTGATCACTTCAGGGTCCAATATGGTGAGAACCCTCCTTTCTTCATGATGTTGGCAATGAACGGCAAGAAACTCAACAATTGCATGCTAGATACAGGTGTTGGTGCCAACATGATGTCACTCAAAGTCATGCGACAAGTGGGTTTGAAGGTCACACGGCCTTATAGAAATATATGTGGTTTCAAATCTAAAGCCATACACACACACGGGGTGGTTGAGAATATGGAGGTTTTCTTGAAGGAGTACCCAAAGAAGATAGTCCACATTGAGATCGTGGTAGTTGATGTCCTAGATGTGTGGGGAATGTTGTTATCTAGGAAGTTTTCTGCAATGTTGGGTGGCACCCTTGAGATGGACCTCACATTCTTACAATTGCCTTTGAAAAACGGAACAATAGGCCGTCTCCTCAATGTGCCAATAACCGGGGACCATGTGCAAGATATTACTCACCCCATCAATAATAACAAAGCACAAGACGAGATGATACAAACTCTTCAAAAGTATTCTCTAGAAGATATGCCCTTTGCAACGGAAGAGGACTTTGATCAGGCCCAAGAAAGAAGAATACCAACAACTCCTAGATGAATTCAAGAACAAAGAGATTGGGACAATGAAGATATTAAAGAAACATGAAGATGATGTACAAATTCACCCATCTCAACAGAAAGTGTTTACAGCAGAAGCCCACCCTCCTCCCTCAACGCAATACACCAAGGTTGTCCAAGGAACGACCAAATACAAAGTCAAAAAGTACAAGGAAGGAGACATGGTATGGATGTGGGATACCCAGAAAGGAGAGCCAACTAATGTAAAAGGAAGCATTCAGTCATGGCACAGACCCTTCAAAGTTGGAATGGAATCAATTAACGACTCATATTACCTATCCACTTTGGAGGGAAGAAGGCGCCCATTAACTATCAGCGGGCACCTCCTCAAACGCCACCAAGGTGGGGGGGCCTGATTTCACAAGTAAGTGCAGGTAAGTAGGCATTTTCTATTCGTGTATTATACCATTTGCATTTCATGTCGGTTTGCTTTCACATTTGCATTATTGATTGTTTTCTTTCAATCCATATATATATATATATATCTATGTATGTTGGGGTGGCATTATCGCCCCATTTTTGTTACTGATACCCCTATCGAGATTGAGCAGGTCTGTAGGTTATGCAAGAGATGTTGAGGTTCTCATGCGCTCTACGGCGAGCACATGTCCCCAAGTTGGAGCCAAATGTTATCCCCGATTTTTAGGGATAACTAGGAGATCATGTCTCGAGGCCCACAGGTACTAGACATGGAGTACTGAGAGCAACATTGACCTGAGCATGGCCCTGGAGGGCCCATCCTTTTCTTCTTCCATCAGCTTTGTCTTGTCAACAGCAGCAACATCCATCACCATCGGCTTGGTTTTGTATCAGAAGAGGTTCTTGCTCCATGAGGTAATTGGCCCAGGTATCTTGGTATGTGTCACTTTTGATCATTGAAACCTTTAAATATATGCAACTGATTCCTTTTATCTCTAGCATCTGCTTGGATCTTACATTAGCCTACATGACCATGCTTGGGGAAATTGACTGGGTGCCCTAGCAAGCCTATGCCCATAGGTCTTGGTTTTCCACTGGGGGGATTTCTAAAAATCCATCGTTTGCTCCCATCATAGCACCATTGTTTCATCTTATCACCCACTCATCTATCCCATTCCTCTTGTCCGGGCATTGGGTTGACCTATTTATAGGATTGCACCTTATCTCATGGGAAGAAGGGGCTAAAGGCCCAGAAGGTAAAAGCAGTTGGTAAAAGAAAAAAAGCCTAGAAATGAAACCTCGAGATGATTCACCTAGGGATCCCCGAGAAGGCAATAAAAGGCCTCTCAGCAAGAAACAAGAGGGATCCGGAAAATAACAAACAAGACCTAGTCAAAGGATAGGGGGTCTCATCACGAGCCAGCCTATTAGGTTCATGGGTACCTAACATTATGACATTGCCACCATTTGGTTACCACGTCAGGGCAGTGACCTTTGGTTGTATGGCCAAGGGAAAGGGGATCTCATCACGAGCCATCCTTCTCATCTCTGTGAAAGTACTTGTGGGTAACACTGTCAGCTCTAGTCACCATGCCAAGGCAGTGTCCTCTAGTTATCCCTTGAATAAAAAGAAAAATAAGAAGAAAAAGCAAATAAAAGAATAAAGCAACAAAAAGAATAAAGGCAAGAACGGGCTTGGAAAAAATGCATCCATGACAAGTACAACTCGCCTTCTACAAAGGCACCCACAAATAACATTATGCATCCTTGGCCCTCACTGCACCCACATGTCTGGACAACCTCTAGCCACATCACCTCACTCACATAGCTTGGCTGAAATCTTCCTAGAAACTTTCATTTTCTTGTGGACACTAGCCCAATAGGACTTCTTGTCTTTTTCTCCAATCTTGTATTGCAGGTTTTTGTAATGTCTTTGAGCTATTGACTGATGTATTAGGGTTTTTATGCATATGTTTAATAATATTGATGATGACATGTGATTAACATTGCTATGATCCCGGTGACTGATGATCCCATGGAGGGCGTACCTTTTGATGTGCAGGACCATGCCCGACGGACAAGTGCCATTTGGACCGGTACACATGGGGAGATGACCAGTTCGGACCTCCATGGGGTTGAAGAGCCCACCAGATGGACGTTGAGACCCCATCATGGGGTAGAGACAGGATGGAGATGGATCAGGGATTTTGCACCAGAAAGGAAGAGGACATTCCATCAGAGGCACTCCGGCGGGACTAGACCTAGGGGGAATGACCCCTTTTCAGTGGAACACCAGCCTTTAAAGGCTTGGGACGTCTCCATCTTCAACATGATGTCATCCAGCTTCATGGATGCTTTTGGAGGCAGACTGGCTAGCAGTGGCACGTGTGGCATGTTGGAGAGGCCCCTAGGGGGCTAACGTTTTGCTCCTTGGTGTCTCATTTTCCCTAGAAAGGTCTAGCACCTCCCTTGAAGGGGATTTTACTCTCATTTTACTTGATTAGGGTCTTTTACCTAACATTTAATGTAAAAACAGTATGATTTTGACATTATGGCCTTGTCGGCCTTTTTTATGACCTAAAAGGTAAAATTAGGTCATTGATACACTATATATTGAGGGTTTTGACTCTCATTTTTATCATCAATTTTCACTCACTCATAGTGAGGTCTGAAATTTGCGCCCTATTGGGGTTATTGGCTGATTTGAGGAAGGCACACTTCTCGAAGGAAGAGATTTTTGGCATTCTATGTTGTTTTTCTTTAAGGAAGGTGTTACAACTAGGGTTTGCATGATTATTTCTTGATGAATTGTAAGTATTTTTCTACAAAACTTCTTGATTGAATGGTTGTAGTCTTCTTTCTTCCATGTATTTATAATTTGCTGAATAAAAACCCTAGGTGATAAGCACAGAAGTAGGTCCTTGTCTCATGTCCCTTGATAGAAAAACTTTTAGCCATTGAAGAAGAAGAAGAGAACCTAGCCATAGCTACACTCCTTTTTCTTCTTCTCCTTAGCTAGCCATACCTTTTTTTACTCCAAGAGGATGACATCCCAGGCCTAGGTTATCTACACCTAGGGTCATTTTCCTTTAGGGTTTGATAAAAGAGCCTTGCCTTAGAAACACTCTCCCTCTTTAAACCCTCTTGTCTTGACTTCGTGTTTCATTTGAGCTAGCTTTCTGCTGGGAAGGAGGAGAGAGCACGAGACCTTGCTTTAGAAACACCGGAGTGAGCCTCTCTCCCCTAGGTTTATGATTTTGAAGCGCTGCTTTAGCAACACTTCAAAACTTATCCCTCTAGTCCTTTAAGTCTCATCCCCTTCAACTCTTGCGTCCTTCATAATTGACTCCATCTAACCCTAAGGCACTGATCTCAAGCCTCAAACGTTGAAGTAGAATTGGATCTAAACACTCTCAAACCTTTTGAAGTTGAAACCCTAACCTACTATCCCTAAGTTGTTGACGTCATCATTTGAATATTTCATCTTTATTGCAACAACATTTTGTCTTTTGAGTAATTGAATGGTATTTGAAGGCATTAATTGTGTTAAGAAGTTATTTGTTATATTGAATGTTGTATCATTCAAGTATTTATTGATGAAGTGATATTAATGCCATTGCTATTTTATAAACATTGACTTCGTCAACATTTACCTTTAAATTGCTCATATTGAATACCAGATAGTCTTTAATATATATTAAGTACTAATCAAAGATTGCACGTATCGATTTCCTTGTTGTATTATCTCAAGCAGGTGCTTTTCTTTTCTTTGGTTATACCTTGTTATTGGTTGTTTATCCGGGACTATCTGATTGGCGGTGATTTGTGAAAGGGGGAACTTATCCTCTGCCCTTTCAAAGCCCCAAGTCACCAAGGACGTCTCCCCTGGTCCCAGCCTCCCTAAAGAGAAATAACCTTCCCATCGTGGTTTGGCCAGTTAGGTTCCTATTACGCCAGTTTGGCCCTCTACCTTATAGCCTTTTATCCTATCTACAAACTGTGCGATAACATGATGGAAATCTTATTTTATCTTCAATGGCTCAAAAGTAATGGGTATCCAATATATTCAAAACCTTGGAAATGTCTGCAATTCCAAGGTACCCTCATAACATGCCTTCAAAGTTTGAAAAATGGTTTCCCAAGTTTTCTAGTAATGATGTGACTACTGTTGAAGACCATTTGGATAACTTTTGGGCCTTCTTCCAACTCAATCTCGTGACTGATGATTCTAAGGACGTAGCGATGAAACTGTTTTCCTCAACTTTTTTTTATGACGCTAGGAGATGGTACAATAGTCTCCCTAGAAAGAGTATTAATACTTGGGATAACTTTGAAGAGAACTTTCTGAAAAGATGGGGTACTAAAGAAGATCCTAAATTGTTGTTGTTGCAACTTATTGAAATGAAAAAGAAAGAAAATGAAACCGTCAAAGAGTTTGATGTCAAGTTTTAGAAGTTGCTTCAATAAATACCTAACAATATTTTCCCTAGAAAAGAACATCCTCGTTTTCCTCTACACCAATGCCTTCCCAAGAAATTTTGAGTTCATGCTTAAGGAAAAAGTTTCAAATACCCTTGAAGAGGCCCAAGAATTGGCCACTAGGATTAAGGATAATGTTTTACCCTGTAAGGTAGAACCTTTCTATGCCCTGAGGACCAAGGTTGAAAGAAAACCAGGAAAATTTCATACTATCGATCCTTCCAAAGAGATAAGCGCTCCATGGGCACAAAGGATTGAAGAAGCAATAAATGGCCTTATCCAAAATCAAACCCTTATGGTGAACAAGATCACTAACCTAGAGAGGGTGTAACAACCAGCCATTAGGCCTCCTTTTAAGGGCCATCTTGAGAGACCATGCCAAGCATGGAAACCTAGTCCCCCAAATGAACAAAGAGTCCTGAATACTTTGGATCCTTCTAACGTTATAGATCAAGAAGAGACTCTGTGGTATTATTGGGAACATGAATGTCTAAGGAATAATAATGGGGGACTTGATCACATGAATTTTCTTGATACCATAGACTGCATATTTGCTATGCCCCCCCCCAAGAGTGCCTCAACATCACACAAGAGAAACTTGAGGAGTGAAAGAAACAAACTTCTAGGAGGGCTAGGATGGAGATTTTAAGCCAAATGGATCAGGAATCAAGGGAGATGCCTAGGAAGAGAGAATTACAAGTGTACACTAGAAAAAAGACTATGCCCCATGTTGATGATTGTGGCTTCATGAGACATTCTCCAGGTCGTTCTCCTCTACACTGAGTTGAGACGATCTGTGAGAAAGCCCATGTGATGGGTGTGTCATACTCCTTTGGATTGAGTTGAGATGATGTGTGTGGTCTCTTGTCGTGCTCCTCTGGACTGAGTTGAGATGACTTGAGACAGTCTCCTATCAGACTCATATGGACTTAGTTGAGTCGACTTGAGATGGCTCTCCAGATGGTACTCATATGGGCTTAGTTAAGTTAATCTATTGAGAATGACGTCCCTGTGGCTGAACACAAGTGTACATGTCCCTAGTGGATGAGCACTAGAGGATGTGAGAGATCCTTGCTATATTTTCTAAGAGTAAGATCATTGTGTAACCCTAAATTGTATTGTAAAGGGTACAAGTCGGCCCCACCATGTAAAGATAATTAATATCTGTGTAAAGATTAATTAAATCATTTAGTTATAGAAGTCGACCCTATTGTGCCAATAGACACACCTTGTTAGAATATAGAAGATGATGTGCTCATTTTACCATTGATGATACCTTCGTCACCCAACCATAGGCCGAAGCTTGCTCTTTTTGAGCTTGGGTAACATCTCTCCTCTTCTATCTCATCTCTATCTAATTTTCTGAAGTTTTTCTTAGGGTTTTAGAGATCTAAAGTAGCCTAACCTAGTTAGATATTCTTTTGTAAATCCTAACTCTTAGATTAGCTTGTTCTTTCATTCTTATTTCTCATATGCTCTTGCCTTTTCAATGCTAATGGTTAGATAACCTAGTTGTGATTACATGTTTTAGATCTATCCCTTATTAGGTTATCTTGCTAATCCTTGATGCGTTTGAAGTATATGGTGTTATTTTGCTAAGTTCATTTGTCTTTCAAGTTATAAGCTTTCATAACTTAGCATTAATATGGTGTGACTTTGGTTAAGTTTTAAAGTTCATTGAATATACACTAAGGCCACGACCTAGTACCCTTAACCCCACGGCCTAACAGCCTTAAAAAGCTCACGGCCTAGTCATATTGGGAGGCTTAAAGCCCACGGCCCAGCCATCTCTTGAAGGCATCTTTTGGCCTTGTTTGCCCACGGCCTTGTGCCTCTTGTCCTCACAGCCTTGGACCTTATTTTGAGCACCTAGCTCACGGCCTATTGACTGTTAAACCTCTTTTCCTTGCTGCTGTAGGTGACACTTTAGCCCACGGACCTGTTTGTCTTCTACTGCACACATACACACATGTTAGTAGACTGACGACTCACATATGCTCATGCTTTGTTTTGATGCTATATTCTAAGTGCATATGAAGTAGTATTGTCTATGCTTTGATAGCTTAATCATTGTGCTTATATCCTAAACCTTTGTTTTTTTAAGCTATCACACCTTTAACACTTGCACATAATCTGTTGTTAAATCATTTACTGTCTATGTGTTAGGGGGATATAATATTTGGATTTGTGTGTATATGTTTATGATATTAAGGCTTTAACTGTTTAATATATTGTTGTCCTCATAAACAATTCTTCACACACTTAAACTCACTGCCCTAATCACAGTTTGATACTAAATACCTCACATATATAAGTGTTGTTGTTTCATGGTTCAATGCTTAAGTCTTAGCGCAAGTGATAATAGTTTAAAGACTGTTGTTCATAATCATAATGCTATAACTGTCTATCATCTTTCTGCTATCATAAACACTTTTACACACACCTAAATGCTCACGGCATCTCTTAATTTCTAGCATATTAAAACATTGCAAATTGTGGTATATTGCTCACCTATCACACATACATTGGATGATGCTTACGGCCTTGCCTAGTCACTGTTTAATGCTGCTCACGGCCTAGTCCTTTTCATTAACATCTGCTGTTGTTTATAGTTAAAATGATCATGGTTTAAATCTCACAAGTCTAAAGTTTAATTGCTTAATCGTTTACACACTTGTGATACATATCTAGGGTTTGGATGTTGATAGTTTAAACACATATATTCATGCTCTAACTTATCTGTTAAGCTATCTCATTTTCATTGCAAGCACACATCACATCATCCTTTCACTTGCTTATGGTTTAAGACATCTAGTGCTCTAAAGGGTTTAATTTTTTCTTGGTTGCTAGCATATCACACATATTGATTAATGGTTTAACTTTACATGTGATAATAGCTTGATGTTTTAAACACATTTCTTATTATGCTCATGCTTTAGATGTGAATGGTGTAGTTCTCTCGCTCATAGTTTACTTATCTTATAAGCTCACCCACATCTTAAATTATTGCAAGTAACCTTTATCACTTTCATGTTTATGGGTTTAAACACTTAAAGAACTTTGAAGTTTGTTTTGTCTTTCATTTCAAGTAATACCATATGCTTAATGTTTAACGATTATATTTCACACATGATGTTTACTTGATGGTTTAAGCTCATTGCTTCATCCTTACACGCTTATGGTGGTATAGTCTCGCAATCTATTTACATTTCAAGCACTCGTTAAAGTCACTTTTACTCACGGCCATACGATAAATAAGTAAAATAAAAGTGACTAAAACTTTCTAAAATCAACCCAACACATTTTAAAGACCCACCCGGAGGTCCTAACAACACTTAGAAACATTCTAGGGGTCTTTAACAATTGTTTTTGCCATATAAAACGGGCGAGAGGGCCAGTCTTTGGGGGACGTGGCGGGGGACCGTCCCATGATTTCGTTGGGGAGATCCTCCCTCTGACTACCTCTAGCTGTG
>JZKD02S1685176.1:82259-113532 GCA_000966675.3 Picea glauca | reverse complement strand
TTCTCTCATGGCCATTGTTGATAATCCATCCATCCACATTCCATTCTTATCTATGTTGATTGATGGTTCAATATCACATAGTTTCTTGTTCTTTCATTCCATACATTATTTTAACATCATTGATTCTACCATGTTAATATAAGTAGGGTATAATCGAGGTGGCAGTAGTGGATGGGGTTCTTCTTGACCCTCAAGGAAACACAAAGTTCACTTATTCATGGAGTATAGGCTTAGACTCCAATAACCAAGTAGAAGCCTATGCTTTGTTGCAAGGGGTCATCTTATCTTGTTCCCAAAATGTCTAGAAACTTATCATCATTGGGGACTAAAAAAATAGAATTCATCATCTCCAACTTGGATCGATCCCAGAAGATGCCATACTGAGATATATATTTCATTGCATTAGATTGGAACTCCATTCTATCCCGCTTGTGGAATCCTTCCACATTTTACGAATAAAAAATGCACAAGCCGACCTCCAGGCTAACAAGGGAATCCATGGGAAAAAGAGTGATATTTTGATCAATGGTCACCAATCATTCTAGCCAATCCCATAAAATCCAGGTGGAGGGCCTACATTTACATTGCATCATTTAGGTTTCATGTTCCCCTTGACCTCTCATTAAATTTACATGCTTCACCCATCATTTGAACATGCTCTCAAATTCCCTCTAGATCATGGTGGGATTAATCAAGTTTGTGATGGATTTGACTGTCTAGAGGAGCCATAATTGTATTGAGTGGGCTTAGAAATGGATGCAAACGATCATTATCAAGAGGATGGAGTGCGATCATATTTATATTGGTGGTTTTCTTATGCGGTTGGTTTGTTGGTGACCCTCGTGTCCCCCTCCTTTTCTTGTTGTTACTCCTCTATTTTTTGCCCCCCCCCCCCTTGTTGGATATGGATTGTTCCTTTGAAAATATTCCTATGGACCACCAAGACATTGAAGAACCTAGGGTGGTGATTAAGATATTTTCCCCCTGTGACTTTGGTTCAAGTCACAGCAGAGCAAGACCGAATTAAGAAGACTGAAATATACCCTCACAAATAAGCATGCAACAAGAAATAACTATTTTTTACTAGGAGAGAGAAGGGAAGGAAAGGGAGAAGACTTGCACCTTAAAATCATAATTTTATGTCGATCCCACTCTTACTTCTTGAAGTACTCCTGGTCTCTGCTAAAACCAGCCTGTGATAAGAAACCAAGATAGTGTTGCAACAAGGTAGTTATAGGTTCAAGCAACATATATCAAGTGTATGAATCAAAGCATATATGAACAACAACAAAAATATAACATTGAAATGAATACAAGATAGTAGGGAAAGGGAACTCTTCTATTGTTAACAATATGTGAAAGTTGGATACAACCTGGTTCAACTTCCGACACTGCTTTGGAGCCAACTGCTTGGGTTCCTCCACAAGTCCTTCAAACATCAATTCAATGGTGAGGCTCTTCCTCAGATAACCTGATAAGGATAGGAACACACCTTATGTCTATATATGAGAGGAAGGAACACTGGAAAAGGAGTTTCCAAGTTGTGGGATGCTACTAAGGGAATAAAGGGATTAGGGAAGCTTTCTAGATATCAACAACATAACCTTGCACCATCATACGTGTCCTCATATTTTCCCTGAATGGTTCTTTTATACCATCCCAAAGAGGCTGGATAGGTTGAAATTTGTTTAGTACATGCTTAGGGATGTTGGGAAACGAGCCCAACCGAAAAACCCTCCTGAAATTTTGGAAATATTTTATTTTTCATAATTTTTTAGGGCATCCGCGGGCTGTAAGCTTGCAAGGCACGGATTTTCGTGTGTTACACAAAGGAAACCCATGGATATCAAGAAAAGTCAAGTTTTTTAGATGACTCGATGAGGAAAGTTTGGGATTTTTCTTAGCAAGATAGGGAAAAGGGTAAGGCCATGTCACCAATGCACATGTGTGGCATTTTGTGCTATAATAGGTGGCTCATTGTCAGCACAAGAGTGAAATTGAGGATCTTTATACTTCTTTCAACATCCTCCAAATATGATTTTCAAGAGTGGCGGATTAGGTGGAAACCATAATGGACATTTTAATTCAACATAGGTAGTTAATGCAACAAAGTCCGGATGAATGTGGAGTGCTACAAATCCAGATTGAGGATGTTTAGGCTATATACCCTCGAGAAATGTAAACTTATTCTCCAACAGTGCATTCTGACATGGAAGCTACACCTTCTACAAACTTCAACCTTCTAGACCTAAACATTCCAGTTCCAGGGGAAACTTTAGAAGAAAATGAAGTGGTGGGCTCTCTTCTAGAAGGTTAAATTTGATGCAATGCACATTTCTATTAATCCCAGGCGTCTTTTACTGGGTCTATTCTATAGATATATTTTTTAAATCTCTTCACTAAACATCTAAAGTATTCTATATTAGTTATTTTTAGATATTCTATCAAGCCCTCTGTTTTGGTCCAATCTCTATCAAAAGGAGTTCTTCCATCTTGTATTTTAGTTGCGTGCTTTTGCCACAAATTTTTCTAATACAAAATCTTCTAGTTCTCGTATATATATATATATATATATATATATATAGTATGACTACCAAAATAAAATGCAGTAGTGATATGAATTGTAGATAGGGTAGACATAGTCAAACACAATAAATACAATGTCTCACCAAAAAACTAGAAGGTACTCTCTTTTATTAACTCTCTTTTATTAAATCTCATGGATAATAATTATAGCATGATACAATCACTTGGAATTCAAGTTACAATAATAAAGAGAAAGAACTTTTCATACAAATCTCGAATGACCTCAACTACCATTAACTATACAGAACTTCAAATTAACATTCATTTGGCAATTCACTAATTCATTGACTTAATAGTCACAATGTATTTTATTAATATAGTGACATCTCTATATCAAGGGATAGTGTTTGATTGGTTGAAGTAGATGTGGAAATTCACATGACCATGTTCATCCTCCTCTATGATACAATATCAACCCACAAAATCCTGCCACGATGGATCCTTATTTACCTCAAAAACATGTTTAAACAACTTTTGACATGGCCAAGTGTGTTTTTTATCCATCAATTATTTAGGCTCTACCCTAATGTTTTATGTCAACAAGATTCGACTCCCAAACTGAAACCCACTCAAATTTGTTAGTGTGTAATACACTATTTGAACCATATGTCTCATTAATAGAAATTTGGGCCTCCTCCCCTCTGCATCCTTCTAATGACCTTTCAGAATAGGTCCATAGCCCTCTTTTTGCCTTGTTGACAGACCCATTGATGGAACCCGGTTTTAGAGAACCTGAGGAGAATGAATCTACCCTCAACAATGTGATAGACTCTTTGATACCTTTCCTGAAAGATAATGAAGAGGCTATCAAGCTACCTATATTTAAAGGTAAGGCCCCTCTTTCTCCCTCTTCACTTGCAAAGACTTCCACTTCAAACCCCAAGTCAAAGAAAGCTAAAGATTTTGCTTGGTCTAGAGGTTTAGGTATTGAACTCTCGCCTCTAAAAACCAGAAGCTGCCGGAAGAAGTTAGCACAATCTTCCATCTAGTTAGATGAGACTTCCTCCCCTTCAACCACGAACATTTGGCCTCTTAGAGCATTGAAATCCCTAGCGAGGGAAAAGTAATGTTAGTCCTCTCTTTAAATTTGAGAGGGATCAGAGGCACCCTCAAATTTTCCTCAGTCCGCCAACTTTTGGACCACTTACGCCCGGATATCATCCTCCTTTAGGAAACTCTGGTGAATGATCGGAAATCTAGGGATTTCATCCACTACTTTAGACCATCCTAGCTAACAAGTGCAGTAAGCTCAACGGGTACCTCTAGGGGTCTTTTAGCAGCTTGGATCCAACTAAGTTTGCTCTGGACTCATACCTCACCGTGGGAGGTCTTCTGCTGTCTGGAAAATTTCTTGCACATAACTGGGAAATTTCCTTTCTCAATGTTTACGGCCCTTGAAAAGACATATATTCTTTTTGGAAAAAAGTGAATGATAGTGGTATTCTTACTATTAAAAATTTGATTGTAGTTGGAGATCTAAACATTATTTTGTCAGTCGATGAAAACTGGGGAGGGAATTTAGGTTCAGAGACTTCTGAAGTTTTCTATAGAGAGGTCTATTCAAATAACAATTTAATCAATGTTAAACCGACTAAAGTAGTGCCGACTTGGAGAAATGGTCGAGTGGGCCAGGATGTTGTTGCTAGAAGGATGGATAGGTTTTTTGTATCTGAAGATATTTTAATTGCTCCAGAGCTATATAATTCATGGGTTGAACTTCCATTCATTTATGATCATGTTCCCATCTTACTCCAACTGGAGGCGCCACCAAACTACAAAATTTACCCTTTTAAATTCAACCCTCAGTGGATATCAGAAGTAGGGTTTGCAGAACTTGTTTTTAAGGTTTGGAATGATCCAATGTTTCTGGATGAAAACAAAAACAACGCAGAATCCTTTGGAAATTGAAGGAACTAAAAAGAAGAACAAAAATTTGGCTTAAAGCCTTAGTGAAGGGGAAAAAAGAGAGACTAGTGGCCTTGGAATATGAAATTAAGTATAAAAATAAATTGTTGGAAAGGGATATTTCAAACAATGAGCTAGTTGTGTCTCTTCGGCTTTTGGAAGGCGAAAGAAATGAGATTCTAAAAAGTGAGGAGTACCAATGGCAGCTGAGAAGTCAAGCACTGTGGCTGAGTAGAGGTGACAAAAATTCCAATTTTTTTCATAGTTACGCAAGTGCTATAAGAGTTCAAAAACATATTTGGAAAATAAAACTTGGGCCTGATAGTATTTCTATAGATCAGAATTCTATAAAGGAGGCAATTGTTCATTATTTTAAGGAGTTCTTCAAGTCTTCGAATGAGCAGGTAATGCCATATCAATGCAAGCTTGTAGAATTTTACCCTCAGATGATGAATGAGGAGGAAGCTGTCAACTTATATTAGCCCATCACATTGGAGGAAGTGAAAGAGGTCATGTTTATTTTTAAGAAAGAAAAAAGTCTGGGTCCCGATGGATGAACAATTGAACTCTTTACTCACTTTTTTGATCTTGTCGGAGAAGATCTTCTGGCGATGGTGGAAGAATCCAGAATTTTAGGTGCTATTCCGGGTGGCCTAAATGCTACCTTCCCTACTTTGATTCCTAAGGAAAATAACTCGTCCTCCTTTGATGATTTTCTCCCCATTTCTCTTTGTAACCTCTGCTACAAAATTATATCCAAAATTATTGTTGATCACCTAAAACCACTCCTCTCGAAGGCTCTATCCTTAGAACAGATGGGTTTCCTAAAAGGCAGACACATTCAAGATGCAATAGGTACAACCCATGAGAGCTTGCACAACATTAAAAAAAAAATCCTCAAACCCCTAGTGTTAAAACTGGATTTAAAGAAGGCTTATGACAGTGTTGATAGGGATTTCCTAAGAATGATTCTTCTAAAAATTGGAACAGGTATACATATGACTAACTGGATAATGTCATGTGTTACCTCAACCTCTTTTGAAGTTCTCATTAACGATGAGACTACATACTTCTTCAAAAGTGACAAGGGTATTCGTCAAGGCTATCCATTGTTGCCTTTGCTCTTCATCCTGGTGATGGAAGGCCTTAGCTTACTGCTGAAAAACAGTTTGGAAAGAGGTACAGCCTCGGGAATAAAAGTGTCAAGGATTTTTAAAATTCTACATCTCCTTTTTGTGGATGATGTATTAATTATGTCAAAGGCGAGTCTTAACGAATGACAAGAAATCATAAAATTGATTGACTTATTTTGCAAAGCTTATGGGATGTCTTTAAACCCTGCAAAGACCATTGTACTGTTTGAAGGCCTTTCAGAGGCTGAATTGGTTCCTTTTAAACAAATCCTTCTATTTACCTTTAGCCCACTCTCCGGAGGCTTCAAGTATTTGGGTTACCATCTTAAGACAGGGGCACAATGCACAAGTGACTGGGACTGGATTATTACTAAATTAACAAAGAATATGGGGACTTGGTACAATCGATGGTTGTCATTAGGAGGCAAATTCATCTTGGTCAAAGCTGTTCTAGAGGCCCAACTGATCTTTTGGATGTCATTGGAAGCATTACCCTGCTCAGTTATAAATTGGATTAGAAGAGTCATGTTTCATTTCATCTGGAATGGGCTCTCAAAAAACAATCACTTTCATTTATGTAGATGGGAAGTCATAGCCACTCCAAAGAAGCTCGGGGACTAGGGTCTGAGTAACCTCTCTATTTTCAACAAAGCTCTACTAACCTCTTCTTTGTGGTGGTTACTAAATGAAGACAACTTGTGGCATAGAGTAATAGTTGAAAAATATTTACAAAACTCTCCACTCATCAATTGGCTCAGGCAATCAAGACATATATCAAATTCTGCCTCTCGATTTTGGACTAGTATGGTATGCATTGTACCTATTATTCTTCACTGGATCAGTTGGCAGCTAGGAACGGGGCATGATATCATGATTAGTAAGGATAAAATTCTCGGACTGGGAGAATTTTTTTTCCTTCCACCTGATTTAATTAACCACGTCAATAACAAAGGTATCGTCAGCCTATCTCATGCATTGATAGCAAGTAATCAGGTCACGACAACACCGATTTGGGTATCAAGTGAAGTGTTGGAGTTGACAGGTTTGCATGCAGTCACCTGGGAAAATTTTACAACGGAATTAAATGCAGTGGGCATAACTATTAACCCAAATAAGAAAGATTTTTTGAGATGGTCGGGAGTTGGCAAAAATGCCAATTTCTCTGTCAGAAATATTTACAATGCCATCCTGACCACACTATCTCTACCGGTAAAAATTGGGTGGCAAATAAACTTCTGGAAGTGGCATCTTCCTCTGAATATAAACCTTTTCTTTTGGCTAGCATTTCACGATAAAATACTAACCTGGGACAATTTACAGGGGAAAGGGAAAGCTGGACCGAGCAGATGTTGTCTTTGTGGAAAAATGGTAGAAAATTCAAAGCATATTGTCATTGACTGCGTATTCACCAGATCGGTTTGGGAAAACAGTGTTGAAATGAAAAATTGTAATTTCCTTTGGGCTGGACAGTCGCTCATGGAAAGTATGGACAATTGGGTTCAGAATAAAAACTTATCTAAAAGACTGTCAATTATAACTTGTTGGATTATTTGGAAAGAGAGAAATAAAACTTTATTTGACAACTGGTGTCCAAATGCTTAGGCTGTGGTGTATAAGATTCTAGATCATTTGAATATTTATCCTCAAGTCAACAAGGAAAAGGGTTTAAGACTGAGTTCAATTTTAAGGATGGATGGATATGCATTAACATTTTTTGATGGGGCGGCATTAGCAGGAGGATCCAATTGTGGAGCGTGGGGAGATATAAAATTCCCAAACTCACAATATTATCGATGGATTTTTAATTGTGGTGATGGAAAAAACACCAGAGCCGAGTTATTAGGAGTGTGGGCTATGTTCATTGTTACAAAGTTGTTGGATCTTTAGTATATTCAAGTTTTGCGGGACTCAAAAGTTGTCATTCAATGGATTAAACAAAAAGGGGTGCTACAAACAATCAGTGCGGAAGGCTGGAAAAGTAGAATAAAGGAGTTGACTCCCACCTTTAAAGGTATACATTTCCAACATATCTACCGAGAAGTGAATGGGGAGGCCAATCAACTATCTAAGAAAGACCTCACGGATCCAAAAGGAAGGATTTCCTATTACTCTTGGGATGGCGAAAAGGTTGGTTCCACCTTCCAAGTGGATGTCTTTTAAGTTCTCCTATCAACGGTCTCCTTCGTTTGTTATTTGTCGAATGTAGCTCCATATTATGGGCAGTTGTTTTCTCTTGTTTTTTCTTATAAGATTCAATTTATGTTTTGATGTACTCAGAGGTTGTTAGCACCTCTTGACAGGTTTTGAGTGGATAGCGAGGAGGTTATTTCGGTAAAAAACTTGTTGTTTCTGTCGCAAATTTTTTGACTATCAGTTCCAGTTTATGCACATTTTTGAAGATGTATTTAAAAATATTATTAATATAATATTATGAGAGAATTTTCATTTGCAAAAAAAAGGTTCATATTCTTCGGGATGATTAGGGAAATGATTTTTCCCACATTCTAATCTAAAAACAAACAAATCAAAGCTAAAAACAAAAGATGAATGTAGAATTATGAAATTTCCTCAAAGATTCTTGCATCACATGTTCTTCCTTGGAAATGATGATGTCATTATGTAGTTTATTATAGACATCTTGGTAATGAGTATATCGATACTGCTTTTCTTTTGATGTTTCTCTTTCTCTTTTAACATATTATTAGTCCATCAAATATTATTATCGATTTTTATGATTTGTTTTTCACCTTCTTTAATTTAATATTGGTTTCATCAAGTATCTTCTCATGACCTTGTAACTTTTGTTTCTTCTTCGTATAATGAGGAAGAAGGACAATGCTAGATCCGTAAATTATGTTTGTCCTTTATCAATTCTTGATCGCATTTCCAATTTGAGCTAATTGGTATTTAGTTATTCTTTAACCTTTTTATAGATTCCTCTTCCAAACTCTAACAATATCTTAATCTATGATCCTTGATTGATTATTCCTTTTCGGGTACCTTGATGCACTCTTATTGTTGTAAATATAGGTAATACTATGATTAAAATACTTTTTTGTTGCATCATGTTTATGTTTCTTTGTTATTTCTTCCTTTGAGTCATCCTTTTCATTCTTCAATTTTCTCACTCTTCTTTCCTTTAAGTTCTTAACCTCATTAATAAGCCTTCAATTAAGCGTTTGCATCCTAGAGAACTAATCATATTTTCTGTAAATTCCTCTTTGTTCTGGTTAAATATATTATTGGTTTTCTATATATTTCTTCATGTTCAACACAAAGAGTATTCATTTGTTCTACTTTGTTTCATTTATCCATCTATTTTGAGAATACTTTTTCAAATTATTCCCAAGTATAATGTAATCATGTGTTTGTATCTAGACTACTCACTAGTAAATAGCTTCACCATAAAAATATGTACCTTTAATATACACTTCTTAGAGTATTCGTTTGTTCTATTGTGTTTCATTTATCCATCTATTTTGAGAATACTTTTTCAAATTATTCCAAAGTATAATGTAATCATGTGTTTGTATCAAGACTACTCACTAGTAAATAGTTTCACCATAAAAATATGTACCTTTAATATACACGTCTTTCTAATTTTCTCTCATAAGATTCAACCCATCTCTAGGATCAATCCTATATTTACCTTCAAATTTTTTTGGTAAAATTTGATATTGCCATTAGTTCCTTCCTCAAATAGTTGACAAACTTAGACTTTCTTTAGAACCCATTGCTTCCAAATACCACACTTATATAATGGATAAAAAAATATTTCATAAAATTGAAATGAATATTATCTTTTGTTTCCTCTTTCGAGTTCCAAATCACATAATTTTGACTTTCCAATCAAACATTATGCCATTTTCAATCTAGCCTAATTTTGAAGACCCTCCTGTTACCCATGATTTTGGTCATCATGATGATGTATTGATGATGGTGTACTCAGGCTCTTCGTAAAAACTTTCTCTTGAGAAAAGTTACTTTCTTCTCTTTCTAGAAATATCATTTTTGAAAGAGGTTCGCAGGTTGATAATACATTTTCCTACGAGAATGACCTATTCTTGCAGGCTGCCTTAAGCCAGGGTGCGAGAAGTTTGCACTGTGTTGAACTGATAGGGTGCGAACTCTTTCTAAAGCAAGGAAAAAGATGAATTATCGATGCTTCTAGAAGGGAATCTTCTAGAAGGATGAGATGGCATTTGAATGGTTATCCTAGTACTGGATTCCCTGATATTTTAGGATCATTCTTATCCAAGTAACTAATTCATTCTCTCCTATATATTGAGGGAATTCTCATGGAAAAGGTTAAGCAAGGTTAAGAAAGATTCATTGGAGAATTAGTGAAAGAATTGTGTGAAGGACTGAAGCTATAGTAGCTTGAAGACTCCAACAAGTTTATCCAAAGGGGTTGATCTTCTTCATGCAAGTGAGCAAGTGTGTGTGTCAGAGCCAAGGGCCATTGAAAGGAAGTTTGCGACATCAAGGCTTAGGTTGTAATCTTTACTTTCCATCAATATGATACAATAATATGACCCTTTCCCATAAAGCTATTTCCACTTTATTGTATAATTCCTTTATCATATACATAGATTAACTGTTGAATATATTGTGCTTTCTTCACTTTGGTTGGTTTGTGTTGTCTTGGTCTTGACTGCACGAGAGCGCTGGAGCGAAGCAGGAGCAACAAAGACCATAGGAAGTGATAATAAGGTATGTCATTTGATCTTGCCTCCTATTTAATTCAATGGTCAAAATCTAGGGAAAGAGTCATGTTCTGTCTTGCTTTGTTCTAGACCCAGGTGGATCTAGGGAGATCGGTTAGTGTTTGCACCTACGGATTTATCCAATAACAAAATTGGTGACTCCACTCGGGAACCATCCCATTTTCTTTGTGGCTTTTGATATTTTTCTGTGGCCATTTGCTCTGGTTTCACTTTTCTCCTATCCTGTCAATCTCTGAGTCTTCAGGATATCCTGATAGACCCTCTAGGTCTAGAAGCCTTTTTCAATTTTGCTTCATTTTTCAAATTTTTGATTATGTTCAGGAATTCTCGCACTGTACTTTATTGCAGCCTGCGAGAATTGGTAGGGTTCACACCCTGCCTTTAGGTTTCAGTGCGAGGTTCTCGCACCCTGCTCAAGGGTCACCTGCGAGAATCAGTGATTCTCGCACTGTGTAATATTGCCTGCCTGTGAACACAATTTTTCAAAAATTTTGGATTTGAGTTTAGGTATTTCCAACTACCCAGATTAGTTTGATTGCATCTTATGAGTTTCTTGGACCACTGATTGATATCTTTCTTGTCTTTGTTTGTGTGAATGAACAGTCTTAGGGTTTCAAGGCTTTTCTTGTCATTTGTGTCTTGACTTTCATTTCTTGACTCTTCTTGGCAAAACCATTCTCTCTGACTTCAGATTCTGAGTGTGTTTGACTAGTTAAGAACCAGTGATTGGTTGAAAGTTGAGTACTTGGTTTTTCTCATTTGCTTATTGGTTTGAAAGATCATTTTCTTGTGCAATTGAGAAGACTACTTTGGTTTGCTCTTTGTTTTTTCTTTCATTGAAAGAATTGATTGAGTTTGTCATTGCTTGTTCATTTGGTTTTTGATTTTCTGTACTCTCACTGTCATAGTGTGGGTCCTTTTTGAAAAGTGAACAAAAAGTTTTTCTTTCAAAAATTCTTTTCGTTTTAGAAAGTATTGAAAATCAAATTCTTGAGATTGTTGAAGCATCTGAAAAAGATACAATAGAGAGTTGTCATTTGAAATTTTGCATTGTAGTTCAAGGTTGATCTAGAAAAAAAATTCTCTCTCCCATACATAGGATTCATTGAATGAAAAGTGATATATTTCATTCTCATCCTTGCATTGTTGGGTGAGAGTCGTACAACATAAGTTTCACTTACGTTTCCTTTCCGTAAACAACAACTCTTAATAACACTGCGTAATCATAAAATTTATCTAGTAACTCTTTTCTAGGGCTCTATTACACCAACATTTAGCTAGGCTAGTGCTTTGGAGTAGGTAGAAAGATACACTCTCCAAAAGCACAAAACACACAATAGCATCTTGTGTTAGGGAGTGTTAAATTCCATTTGCAACATCTTGTCCTGGGAAGCCCTTCTCACACAAGGGTCAAACACTAGGTCGCATTAATATTGGCAGAGTTACTCACCCTACTTTGTTGATATCAGTGTAGAGATTGCACGTATTACGGGGATCACTCGAAGGTATACCCACAATGATGAGTGGAAGCCTTTTGAGTTGATTGCGGGCTAGATACCCTGCCCTTGCATGTGGATCGGATTGTTGATTGTTCCCCCAGGCTTTATTGTTGTTGGTGGTGACCTTAGTGGCCTATCTTTCTAGGTTCTTACCCAAGGTGACTGTGGAGGGGAAAGTCTTCACGGTACCTGGAATTGACGTTAACCAAACTCACTCGGGCTCCTTGGAGGGTATACCCACGATTATGTGTGGGAGATTGCACCAAGGTGTAAGTCTGTTAAGCAGGTCGTCAACATAACTTTTCCACCCTTGCCCTGCCCCTTCTCATCTCGTTGTTGTGACGTTGGATTTCATCACCAACTAGTGGCTTCGAAATTAGAAGGTCTTGTTTGCTTGGTGATTTATTCTTAGATTTTGTTTACTAGCGAATGTTGTTTGTTTCTCGAAGTTGACCATAGGATTTTCTTCGCAAAGTTTCTTACTTGTTTACAATAGCTCCTCCACGCCGTTCACGTAGAATGTAAGGTTTATCTCCAGAGCATCTGGATGATTCTCAACCCTTTCCTACAGGTACACCTGAGGGCTCTCCTCGGCAAAGTGAAGGTACAGTTGTCACCACACCACAAGTGGAACGAACTGACTCTCTAAAACCTTTTCGAATTACCAATACTCGAGAGGATTTTAGACTTCACCCTGGTTCTGAGCGACCATTTATGCGACTGAATTCTTCCAGAGAATTAGTTGTTACATCTTCTAGATCACCCGTTGGGCCTTTTCCTGGCATAGAAGGCCAAGATCCTTTTTGGTCTACAGGTGTTTTTCGACGAGACCTTTTTGGTCCAGGTTCCCCTGTGATTTCTGAGATTAATCTACTTGTGATTTCCGAAATCTCTAACCTAGCGACTGTATCGTTGACTACTGCTTATCACTTTACTATCCCTGTTGAAATGGCCCATCTTGCAGATACTACGAGTGTCCCAACCAAGTTCACTGCAGCTGGTCTTCCTCCTATAAATACACAGTGAACGCCCAATGTCATTCCGACACTACCACCTGGATACCACGCGTTGAATGTTTCTATTCCAACACCTCCTCAAACCCCATCCGGTTCTCCCGGTGGTCCTTCTTTTCTTGGGCAGCCTATTCCCGGTTTTATTCCAACACTCCCTCAATTTCCTTCTGGCAATCCTAATCCTAGTGGCACTATCCCATCCATTACACCAAACTTGCAGATTCCCGTTGGTGGACAAGGTGGTACGATTCCACTTCCTCTTACCGGACACTTTCCAATTACTACACAACCTTCGATTGTGACACAACTTCCGATTGGAACTTCGCCTACGATAGGGGGACCAACCCCAACTTTTGGACAAAATATACCTCCCTCTTTGGCCCAGTATTGGAATCAGATGATACAAAATCCTCCTCAAACGACTGGGGGGCAGCAGTTGCCTGTTCCTACTATAGGCCAACCATATCCAAGTATACCCAATCCTATTTGGGGTACGAATGCTCGAACTCATGTACCCACTCAAGGTTACAATCCCTCGAGTTACTATCCTCTCCAACCACCACCAAATCTGCCTGGGTCTTCTCATTATGCACAGACTACTTATGGTCCTACTGGTTTGCCTACAGGGATTCCACCCCAAAGCCACCAGTACCCATAGGTGAATCGACAGTTACCTTTTCTCGCTACTTTGGATTTGCCAGATTTGTCTAGGATTTTAAATGATCCTATTTGTCACTCTCCCCAATGGCCTACTATGCCAGCCAAGCTTCCTTCGGACATTCCTAAATTCAACGGTAAAGTGGGAGAGGACCCAAACAATCACGTTATGACTTTTCACCTATGGTGTTCATCCAACTCGTTGATGGATGACTCTATTCGTTTACGTCTTTTTCAACGAACCCTTACCGTTTCTGCTGCGAAGTGGTATATTCAATTGCCTCGAGGTTTCTTCTCTGACTTCAATACCCTAGCTATGGCTTTCCTTACGCATTACCAGTTACCAATCCGTTATGATACCGGGACTGAGATTTTGACTTCCTTCAAACAGCCTAAAGGCACTCATATATCTGATCACATCCATGAGTGGCGAAGGAGATGACGTCTCATTAAACTTGAGCTCCCTGATCAGTTACTAGCAAAATGGTTTACAAAATCATTTGTGAACGAAATCAGTAAGGACATTGCCATGGGTGGCATTGTCATGGAAGAGCAAGCTATAAGTCATGCTCAGTATCTTGGCCTCGTTTATTCACAAACAGGAACACTTTATGATTTACTACCCGAATTACCTCGTCCTCATGCTTCCAGCACTTCAACTACTCCAATTGCCTCGAATGCGGCTGACGGTGTGATTGGTACTGCCCAATCCCAATCCCATTCTGTTTCAATCACAAACCCTCAGTCTGCTTCTTCTAATGTTCAAAATGCTCTGTCTCCTACCACTCCCACCAGCAAAACTTCTGAGGTAAATGTCGTCCAATCTACCCCAGCCGGTAAAAATAAATCTAAAAAGGGGAGAGGCAAGAATAAGGAGGGAAAAAATAATCCTCATGCAGAGCAACCTAAAACTACTCCTATTGATGACCGGGATAAGCGCAAACCCCGATACCCTTTCCTTATCTGTGCTGATGATCACTACATGAAGGAATGTCCACGACATGCCGAGGTCACTAAGTTCCTTCAGGGAGCCCCGAAACCACCTGCATCGGCTGTCTTATCCCAACCCTTCCCGTCTCAACAACAAGATCAGTTGGTCATTCATGACCAACCCTCTTCTTCTACTACATCATATGTTTTGATGTGTATTGGTGATTCTAATCAAAACAACGTTGCACTCACGACTCGAGCCAAAGATTATTCTCCATCTAAGGAGAAGGTTGACGATTTACCTCCTTCTTTGGTACAACCCTCTCCAGCGACTCCACCTACTAACGGTCCTCTTCATCTAGAACGACCGAGACTCGATACAATTCTTCGACCCCCCCCTAAGGGTGTCGTATGGAAATTGGATTTCAATCCTCATGCTTGTGCTGCCCAAAACTACAACATTGTTGAAGATCTAGCCCAGGCACCTTCAGCAATGTCAACCCTTGAAGTCCTTAAGTCTTGTCCTACACAACGGAAGGCATTGTTGAAAGCTATAGGTGGAATTGACCCAACATATACGAATTTAATAGTCTTTGACTTGGATGATCACATTCCACAGTTACCCCCTCAACTTGCCTTCCAAATCCAAGTGTTTGTTTCCGAAAAAAATATTTGCCGAATTGTTATCAACGAGGGTGCCTCGACTTGTGTTATGTCTCTTGCTTGTTGGAAAGTCATTGGCTCTCCTCGTTTGAATGAATCTCATAACACTCTTAAAGCCTTCAATGGCTCTAGTTTTAAGCCTTACGTTGTTCTCCCTTTGTTGCCTATCACGTTAGAAGGTAAAACGGTCCAAGTTGAAGTGGAAGTCTTCGACGCTCCCCTTGATTATAATCTTTTGCTTGGTCATAGCTGGATCGATTCCATGCGTGCCGTTGTGTCAACCCTTTTCTGTGTATTACATTTCCCTCATCAAGGAAAGGTTGTTACCGTTGACCAACTTGCCTTCTTCAATTCTGGTACCCGTACTGGCAACGTACCATTTATTGCTAAAACCCCACCGGGTTATGAGAATGTCGGTGTTGGCATTTTAAAGGACTCCTCATTAATGGGTACTTTCCCCATTCCACCGCCTGATGTTCCATGCCCGTCAGTTGCTTCTATCAACATGATTTCCACCATGCCTCACAAACTTCCTTCATCTCACGACCCTTGGCTTGGTCCTGACCTTGGAGATCATCTTCGTTTCGGTGACGCAATGTCGTTAAGTTCGGTTGAATCTGCCTATCAAGCCATTCAATCGACAACATGTTCTACCTCTTCTCTTGATGAGTTGTCTCCCGATCTTTTTCGTGTTATTTTTTCCACTGACGAGATGATCATGTCCGTCATGGAAGACACCCCTTGGGACGATGGGCATCATCATTCCATACTCTTTATGGAACAACACACTCTTGAGAAATACCAACGGATTTCGACTCCGTCGATCGTTGTTGTCATCTTGACGGTTCCCGCGACTACACACGATGTGTTTGTTGAAGGGAACTTAAGTAATATCTCACCCAGGATTCCCATTGACATATCCATCAAACCTGGAATCGTCGAAAATGTCCATATTGGAGATTTATGTTCTCCAGATGAAATGGTCACCTATACGTCTCTTTTCAAAGAATTCCGTGACATCTTCACCTGGAGCTACGAAGAGATGCCAGGTATCGACCCTGCAATTGTTGTACATGAGATAAAGACATACCCTGGCGCTAAACCCATCTGGCAACGCCTTCATCCAATTCACCCACGTAAAGCGGTTGTTATCAAGATCGAAGTTGAGAAACTTCTAAAAGTTGGCTTTATTTATCCGATGGCTCTTACAGAATGGGTTTCCAATCCTATCCCGATTGACAAGAAAGGAGGCAGTATTTGTGTATGTGTTGATTATAGAGATATTAACAAAGCTTGTCCCAAAGACAACTTTCGTACCCCCTTCGTCGATCAGATTGTCAATGATTATGCTGGAAACAAAATCTTCTCTCTCATGGATGGTTTCTCCGGCTATAATCAAATTAACATTGCTCCTGAGGATCAACATAAGACTGTTTTTATTTGTCCTTGGGGTACTTTTTCCTATCAGAAACTCCCTTTTGGTCTTAAGAATGCGGGCACCACTTTTCAACGCGCTATGTCTTACGCCTTTCATGATATCAAGCACATCATTCAACCATATTTGGACGATTTACCCACTCATTCTATGCCCAGAGTCGATCACCCTACCCACCTCCGAGCCATTTTCGTTCGATGTCGGTTCTATCGTATACGTTTAAATCTTCATAAGTGTGTTTTATGTGTAGAATCTGACCGTCTTCTCGGTTTTATTGTTTTGCATCACAGGATCCGGGTTGATCCTATTAAGGTTGAGGCGATCCTTAATCTCCCTCCTCCTTCTACACTACGCCAGTTGCAAAGTTTGCAGGGGAAAGCAAACTTTCTTCATCGTTTTATACCTAATTACTCCGAGATAACTTGTGGTTTTACGCAACTACTAAAGAAAGATTCAGAGTTCGTCTGGGATACCGTTGCCAACAATGCTTTTGAAGCTTTGAAGTTGTCCCTAACGTGAGCTCCGCTTCTCTTTCCTCTCGATTACAGTCGCGATTATTTCCTTTATCTTGCTGCCTCGGAGTACACTATTGGCATGGTTCTCATCCAAGAGGATGATGCACACAATGAACATGTTATTTACTACTTGATTCGAAGTCTCACACCTACTGAAATCAAGTATCAACATGTCGAAAAACTGGCCTTGGCTGTCGTTCAAGTCGTCGAACGCTTCCGACACTATATCCTCTCATGCAAGACTACGATGATTTCTCATTGCAACCCTATGCAACATATTTTGACACGTCAATTGCTAGGGGGAAAATACTCCAAATGGATTGTGATACTCCAGGAGTTTGACTTGGAATTCGACCGAGCCAAGTCCAAGAAATATTTAGTTTTTGCTGAGTTGATATGCGATTTTCCTCATTCTGCAACGGAAAATGTAGCAGTTGATTCATTACCCGATGAATCTCTTTTCCTTATTAGCACTGACAATCTTTGGTATGGGGATATCCTTATATATCTCCAAACATAGACTTTCTGGCCTGCTTTGTCTAGTCCTGAACGACATCGCATACGCTATCAAGCTCATTAATACATTATCCTCAGAGATACTCTTTACCGTAGGGGGATTGACTCTATTTTTCAAAGTTTTCTAACGTTCAACAAAGCCGAGAAAGCTCTGAATGACTGCCATTCCAGAGCATGTGGTGGTCATATGTCTAGGTATGCTACTGCCTAGAAGATCTTACGTACAGGGTATTTTTCGCCTTCTTTGTTTAACGACTGCATTACTGCCATTCAGAAATGTCATGCCTGCTAGACCTACAATCAAAAAATTTGGTCACATCCTGCTCCTCTTCATCCTGTGGTCTCAGTTGGTCCTTTTGCGAAATGGGGCATCGATTTCATGACATGTCACCCTCACTCGGCTGGGGGGCATGGTTACATCATTGTAGCCATTGATTAATTTACGAAATGGGTCGAGGCGATGCCAACATTTGACAATACTGGAAAGACTACAGCCTTGTTTCTTTTTAATCATGTCATAGCTCGTTTTGGTGTTCCTCAAGCTATCGTCACTGATCACGGTAGCCACTTTAGGAATTTTATGATGTCTAAACTTACGGAAAAGTTGGATCTTCGCCATGATAACTCAATGCCCTATTATCCACAAGCTAATGGCCAGGTCAAAGCTATCAACAAAATTCTCATAACTATGCTTCGATGGATGATAGGAATTCATAAAACAAGTTGTCACACAATGTTGTTTTCGGCATTGTGGGCATACCGGACATCTATCAAGTCTGCTACTAGGTTTATGCCTTTTCGATAAGTCTATGGTGTGGAAGCCATTCTTCCTATAGAATGCGAGATACCCTCTCTAAAGCTAGCTATTGAATAATTTCTACTCTATTCGAAGTCCTATTTTATTATGGGTCTATTTGCGAATTCGCCTCTTGGAACGTTATTTTGATCACATTGAATATCAACATATTCCTAGATGTCTAAATACATTAACAGATGCATTGGCTAATTATGTATTGGACAGACATTTGAGTCATTTATAAATCAAACACATCGAAATTCACACAATATAAAGTAAACCAGTAGAAGCTGTCTGTATATATAACGATCAAGAGATTTTTTTTACAAAAAGTTTGTCCGAAGACCAAAATGTCGAAAGTTGAAGCTCATAGCTTCTACAAAGTGATGTCATGGATGACGTTCACAGTAACACACGACTGCCCTAGCAACCCTACGGAGCAGTCGACTCATAGATGTTGATACCCCTACAATATGACGTTGATCACGTCGTGGAACCTCTTCCAGAGTCATGTCTGGAATGTCTGCAATCAGGCCCTCTAGATTCTGTTCCACCACTTGATAATCCTTAGCATACTGTGGTGTTTCCGCTACCTCTCCTCGCTATTGGATGGGAGAAGTTCCAGGAGGTCTGTAAGGTCCAACATCTGTGTTATCAACAAACAATTTTGTTTTATTCTTTAGACAAACATATAACACAAAAACATTTGAATATGATAAAACATTCAAAAACATTTAAAAGGAGAAAATGTGTGTACTTCTTACCAAGGTCCCCCCACTGAGCATCTTCTAGTAATATCAAATCCAAATCTCCTCGGAAATCCAACCCAACATAAGTGTAGTCATCAACCATCAACATCTGTGGTTGAAGCCAGTCAAAGAAAGTATCATTATATCTGATGATCAGTCCTGCTACGTGTCGGGCCATGAGCTGACACCATCTCAACATATGCGGATCCCTGGGAGCCAGTAAATTCCACTCCAGTTGTAGCCTCAATAATGGGACCCGCTCAAGGAATAAGGATAACAGCAAAGATCCGTACCCAAATTGCTTCAGGTCACCTCGCCTACATTTGGTCAATTGCTTTTTTATACTGCGCAACACATCATCTGTCGAGTTGAACACTCGAGGCTCAGTACACTCAATAGCATACTAGAAGTAACTCTGTAATGCCATATGAGGAGAAAAACTCCCAGCCATATGAGCTATAGTGAAAAGGATAGTACGGAGGGTCAAGTCTCGTACCCCCCAGATAACCACTTTTCCTTTCTTTCTCTCAGCCTCGGGGACACAGTGTAAATTGCAGTACTCACTCATCTTTAGCCCACCACCTCTACTACCTATCAGGCTCACATAGTACCCCCGCCATGAAAAACCAGTCAAAAAGTAAATGTTCTCAATGTCTAAGGACAATGTGTGGACCCCCACATGAAACACCTGTTGATCTGGGTCTCACATACGCACCAGGTACTCTAATAGTCTGACTTGGGCCCTCATGCTCGGGATGCGAAAGTACTTCAAGAGCCCACAGTCTCTCAAAGAAGCTATGGTAGGTGGATGATTTTCGACCATGGCATTTTCCTCTTCATGTTCCCTTTCACACCACTCAAGCACCATGTTGATGGCCAATTATTTGCATAAGGAACACAATAAGAGGATTAATAACTTTTTTCATGCTTTGGATATTTTTCATTGGGTAAAAATTTAAAAAAAAATTGGGCTTTTGTGGTTCTTGCAGGTGCCCTATGTGCACAGTGCAAGAACATCGCAGGTGGCTTAAGGCTCACCCGCGAGAATGCATCATTCTCGCAGGCCCCGTATAGCCTACCTGCGAGAATGGAAGCGCGCATGTAGGGCCTAGAAAACCAACTTAAAAATGGAAATTTAACCAATGAAATTACAAATTTAAACCATGAAAGTGTTAAGGACGAAGAGCTTACCTAACTGTCACAGACGACTCACTGAATGGTCTCTCATAGCCCCCGCAATTTGATGCCGAACTTGGAGGGTAAAAGAGGAGTTTTTTGAGCTCAATAGTGGAAATGTAAAATGATGTGGTAAAAAAGAGTATTTACTCCTTTTATTTACTTTTACTATATCATTTTGGTTTTTTATGATTATTTATCAATTAAACCCTAATCCCTAATGTCATGTTGAGTGTAACTCTTGCAGGCGTGATGATTTTGATGATCAAATACAGGGCTACAAACATATTTTTCTTTTTTATCACGTGTTTTGGATTGTTTTTTATGGTTTTTACATAAAACCTCGAGCGTCGTTTTTGTCCGTTCTTGCGCTCATAAGTACATGAGAATGTGATCGAGCATACTTTTATCATTTTTTCGGGCTCAACAAGGTTATACAAAAAAGGAAACCCCTTGGAGTCCTCTTTAAGCTCTTTTCAGACTCTCTAAACATGAAAAGATCACCGAGCGACCTTACTATTTTCATGCTCGATAAAGTATTTGAAGTAAGCGTCTGGTGAGCGATAATTTCTCTCTTTTTCGGTCTCATTAAGACTATTTTATGAAAAAAGAAACTGAGAGATTTCTCTTTTAAGTGTTTTTCCAAACTCTATAATCTTGAAAAACCTATGAGTTTTCTATCTCTGGACTCGTTAAACAAACATTTACAGACCCGTGATGGGACCGAACCACTCCTTCTTAAGGTTCATTAAACATACTTCGAGGGACTCGTCTGAAGGATGAGCTTACATCAACAAGCATATGTTATCCTCCTCAAGCTTGCGTAAAAATAAAGAGGTACTTGCCAGAAATGGTGGGGGAAAATTTGGAAAAGGGATATGTTTTCATCATCGTATTGATTGGCAGTAAGTGTCGCTCTTGAACATGACACCCCCTATTCATCATTTGAAGCCGGTTTGGGAAATCCATTTGTCTCTCATTCGATTGATTACAAGGTCATTCCCTGTGTCGTCTTTGAGTCAATGTTGCCAAATCATTGGTCGTGTCGTTCATATGTTCAAGAGAAGTCCATCTGAAACTTATATCGAGTTGGCCATCTGCAGTTAGCCATTCTCTCCGTATCGGCCTTCCTTGTGTCCAGTCCAATTCACGCCATCCTCTATTTCACCTTCAAAATATGTTACTCATTTCGTGTCATTGATGGGGGATACATCAAGGCCCTCCCGTGACGATTTTTGTTCTGTCAACTTCAGTTCATTATCCAGAATCAAGAATTAGAAATTATTTGGTACCTTGGAGCTTGCATGCCTCAATGGAAGGTTTCCTCTCTTTCGACAGTGGGTTTACATCATTGACCCCTGATCGAAAGATTCCATCAGATGTTTGACTTCAACTCATTTATTCACACTCGATGGATTGTACTATGGTACCTTGGGAGTCATTGACATCAATGGTGGTTTCCCTCGCACTTGTTAATGGTTTCATCAGTGACTGGTAATCAAATGGTTTATACCATGTTCGAATTCAACACATGTAATCACATGGTTAGATTCGTACTTTGGGCGACAAGATTGAAGACCCTAGATATTATCTTTGTGATCCAAGTTGCGATGGAGTATATATAATTTGTGACACATAGATCCACTGTGTATGTCTCGTGGCTATGTCGTCTTGATTTGAAATTTCTCGCATAGATCCACAGTGTATTCCGGTGGCTATGCTATATTTTGATGGCATGGATCCACAGTGTATGATTGGTGGCCATGACCCATGTCTATAATGTCATCAGTCTGTGATCTGAGTATGGGAATTCCTACCTTAGAATTGATATATATAATATTCTGCAGATGCTTGGTTGTTCGCAGGTTTCCGATTAGATGTGCTCCTGGTTCTCGACACACACATGCAGCTTACAAAGTCTATCGGCTGTCACTATTTCCAACCTCATACTTTGGGGGGCATTATGTTACCCATGATTTTAGTCATCATGGTGATGTATTGATGATGGTGTACTCAGGATCTTCATAAGAACTTTCTCCTGAGAAAAGTTACTTTCTTCTCTTTCCAGAAATATCATTTTTGAAAGAGGTTCGCAGGCTGCTAATACATTTGCCTGCGAGAATGACCTATTCTTGCAGGCTGCCTTAAGCCAGGGTGCGAGAAGTTCGCACTGTGTTGAACTGCTAGGGTGTGAACTCTTTCTAAAGAAAGGAAAAAAATGAATTCTCGATGCTTCTAGAAGGGAATCTTCTAGAAGGATGAGATGGCATTCAAATGGTTATCCTAGTACCAGATTCCCTGATATTTTGGGATCATTCTTATCCAAGTAAATAATTCATTCTCTCCTATATATTGAGGGAATTCTCATGGAAAAGGTTAAGCAAGGTTAAGAAAGATTCATTGGAGAATTAGTGAAAGAATTGTGTGAAGGACTGAAGCTATTGCAGCTTGAAGACTCCAACAAGTTTATCCAAAGGGGTTGATCTTCTTCATGCTAGTGAGCAAGTGTGTGTGTCAGAGCCAAGGGCCATTGAAAGGAAGTTTGTGACATCAAGGCTTAGGTTGTAATCTTTACTTTCCATCAATATGATACAGTAATATGACCCTTTCCCATAAATCTATTTCCACTTTATTGTATAATTCCTTGATCATATACATAGATTAACTGTTGAATATATTGTGCTTTCTTCACTTTGGTTGGTTTGTGTTGTCTTGGTCTTAACTGCACGAGAGCGTTGGAGTGAAGCAGGAGCAACAAAGACCATAGGAAGTGATAATAAGGTATGTCATTTGATCTTGCCTCCTATTTAATTCAATGGTCAAAATCTATGGAAAGAGTCATGTTTTGTCTTGCTTTGTTCTAGACCCAGGTGGATCTAGAGAGATCGGTTAGTGTCCGCACCTATGGATTTATCCAATAACACCTCCAATGGTGATTAACTCTGAGAAAACCTTAAATTTGCAATAAATCAAATATCTATGCTCTAAATTATAAAAAAATAAAATGATTTGTAATATATTAAAATGTATTTATCTTGAATACAATAGGTATCAGTCTATTTAGATCTTCCAAAGTGGAGTTATACCCCCAAACCCTATTATTTTTATCCTATTAAGAGAGAACAACCATGTACAAACTATATATCTTTGAATTTTTACACTAACTATCCTAAAATTTGGACTAGTAATAACCTCGTAGTTATTATTTCATATGAACTTAATCCCACTTCAATTGGATCTCATAATATTTAGATATACATGATCTACTCAAAYATGGTATTTTAACAAGGTTTTAAAWTTAGTTAGAAACAATTCTAAATTGCATAGAGTATATCTCTTAGATTTTTTTATTACTATATGCTTCTAGTCAACAATGTTAGCGACATTGTACCCAATATGTTATTTTATTTCATGTAAGCATTTCCATATCATAATAGACATAATATCATTCAAGTAACTAGTTATGAGTGTGGTGTTAAATTTAGAGCTACTATTAAGTTCTTTTCAATTCATTAGACAATAATAGCATAAGCAAGATTACTGAGAGAAACACAATCACAAGGTACACAACATTTTATCCTGGGAAACCCTCATGGGGGAGAAACCCAACAAAAGCTTCCTTAATATATATTTCCAATACAATACCAAGATAAAAGACCAAAACACTAGAGAATATCCAAGACTGAGCAATGCACCTCTCTCTCCTTCTTCTTGCAACTATAGCTACCTCCAAACATATGCACTAGATGAGTGACTTGAGTGAGTGATTGAATGAGGCACCTTAATCTCTTATTTATACTAGATGAGGGGCGCTAGGGTTATGTCTCTTCACCAAGAAGGGCCAACTTCTTCAACTAGTGGTTAAAAACACTTTAATTAGCCATAGGGACCGACTTCTCAAATACCATCATTTAATTAGGGTTTGACCAATCCACAAAAGGGGATTTGATCTACATGATAATAACTCAATAATTAGAATATTCTTCACAGTTACAATATTTCAACACTCCCCCTTAACAAGAAGGGTATTCTACAACATCATCAAGAGAGAGAGGAAAAAAAAATCATCAACATCCGGAACATTGACTGGCATATCTATAAATCATTGGAATTTTTTCTCATCATCAATAACATCATCATTCACAACATGGAGCTGGAGTAGCATCATCATCATCAACATCATTTGCATCAACATTAGTTAGCGTAAAAGATATAAAAACAACAACAACAACACCAGGCTGATACATCATCATCAAGAACACGAGGATGGTACAACATCATCAATAAAAACACGAGGCTAATACAACATCATCAACAACACAAGGTTGGATCAACAACATCATCAACATCATGATCATAGGGTAACAAAATGAGGCATGTGTAATAACAACATTTTGTGGTACTCTTATAGACCCTAGGGATCTTCCCAGGAATCATAAGATTCCCTAGGATATAAAATCCTAACGTAGCTACCACGTGGTACTCTGATAGACCGTCCTTACCAGACCTTCAAGATATTCCAAGGAATCAAAAGATTCCCTAGGATATAAAATCCTAACAGATCTACCACTACCGACAACATTTGACATATACATGCACAAGTACTCTGACAGACCATCCTTACCAGACCTTCGATATCTATCCAAGGATGATCAGTGCCCTAGGATATAAAATCCTAACTGAGCTACCCATTGTTAGTCAAGATACCATAGTATCATCAACATCACTCCCCCTTTCGAGGGAGGTTCTTTCGAACTATACCAAGCTTGTCTCAAAAGTATTCAAACTTTACACGAGATAGAGGCTTGGTCAACACATTTGAGACCTGCTCATATGTTCCAACATATTGGGGCTTTACAACTCCTCTCTACACCATACCACGAATGTAGTGATACCATATTTCTATGTGATTAGAATTATCGTGGAACACTGGGTTCTCCATCATCTTTATGCAACTATGGTTATCACATAGAATCGTGGTGTCTTCCATCTCAATATCGAATAGACCTGTCAACAAATTCTGAAGCCATATGGCTTCACAACTAGAGGAACATGCAACAATTTATTCCACTTCTGTTGTGTTGAGAGAAATACTGGATTGCTTCCTACTCTGCCATGAAGTCATGGTTGACCCCAGACTTAAACAACATCCTGAAGTTCTCTTTCTATTAGAAACATTTCCAGCCTAATCTAAATCAGTATAACCAACCAGTCTGAAGTCATGATCTCCATTATAACAAAGACCAAATTCCAACGTACCCTTAAGGTATCTCATCACGTGCTTTGAAACTACAAGGTGAACACATCTGGGCTCCACCAGATACTCACTTAAGGTGTTCACAACAAAGCATATGTTTGGACTGGTATTCGTTAGATACATCAACGATCCAGTGATATGTCTATACAATGTAGCATCAACCAATTCTGATGAAGTATCAACCAGGAGCTTCAACTTTGTTTCCATGGGTGTTTTCATGAATTTGCATTCCAACATATCAAACCTCTTTAGTATTTCAACTGCATACTTCCCTTGGTTAAGGAATATCTTCTCTGGGCTCTTCCAAACTTCAAGACCTAAGAAATAATGCATCAAGCCTAGGTCTTTCATCTCAAATTCTGCAGTGAGCTTCTTCTTACATTCAATGATGAGCTTTTCTTCTCTAGTTAAGAATAAGTCATCCACATACAACAAAAATATAACTGGCTCACCATTCATAACCTTGAAGTAAAGGTTAGAATCAACTTTACTTTTGGTAAATCTCAAGCTTGTCAGGAAAATATCAATTATGCCATACCAAGCTCTAGTATCTTGCTTCAACCCATATAGATCCTTCTTCAACCTACATACATGAGTCTTTATATATTCAACTTCAAACCCTTGAGGCTATTCTATATACACTTATTCTTCAATAACACCATTTAAGAAGGTTGTTTTCACATCCATCTGGTGTAACTTCCACTTCATCTTGGCTGCAAGAGCTATGATGGTTCTGATAGAAGTGTATCTGGCTACCGGAGAAAATGTCTCTTCATAATCAATGCCTTCCTTTTGAGAAAATCCATGAGCTACAAACCTTGCTTTATTTTTTTCAATACTTCCATCTGCAACCTGCTTTATCTTGTATAACCATTTGGAAGATACCACATATTTTTTCTTCGGTTTGAGAACTATTTACCATACATCATTCTTTATAATGTATTAGTATTCTTTTTTCATGGCACCCACCCATTCTTTCTTCTGAATGGTTTCTTCAAAGAAAGTAGGTTCATTTTCTATGAGATCACACATCAAAGCCATATAACTGGAGAATGTCTTAGGTTTCTTGATTTGTCTCATGGTTACTCCCGGGGCTCCATACTTCTCTCCATCTTGAATCAATTCCCTTGCTCAAGATAGATTTCTCTTGTGAGAGATCATCATTTGGGGAGGTTCTTGAGATTCTATCATATCTTCTTGAATCTCATCATCAGGGGTAATTGTAACTTCCCTCATTGGTTCTGCAAATCTGGGAGCTACTGATTCTTCTTCGTATACTTCTTCAAGCTAGCATCTCATTGATTTCTTGAGTGCTGCATATTCATCAAATGTTACATCTTAGTTTATCTCAATATGATGACAATTTGGTATGTAAATTCTGAAGGCCTTAGAGACCTCACAATATCCAACAAATATTCACTTCTTTCCTTAAGGGTCCAACTTGGTTCTCCTTTATTTCAGAATGTGTACAAACACTCGACAAACAAATATCTTGAGATGGCTTACTTCTAGCTTCTTTCTGAAGAACATTTCTTCGGGGTTTTGAATGCAAGTGCACTATGGGATAATATGTTTTGGACATACATCGTTGTTCTTGCTGCTTCAACCCATACGTGCATTGGAATATCTTGATCATGGATCATGGTCTTCATTGCTTCCATTATTGTTATATTCTTTATTTATGCTACACCATTTTGGTGGGGATTATAGGAAGTCGTGAGCTACCTCTTGATCCCAACATCTTTGCAAAGTCTTACAAATTATTTTGAGGTGTATTCTCCTACATTATCTGACCTGGGTATCTTGATTTTTCTTTTAGAGGGATTCTCTATCAAGGCTTTGAATTCCTTTAATTTTCCAAACACTTCATCTTTTGATTTCAAGAAATAAACCAAAGTCTTGCGAGAATAATCATCAATAAATGACACATAGTATACATATCCACTAAGAGAGGTTGATGGAATTGGGCCACATACATGTAAGTGGATGAACTCCAAGATTCCTTATTCTTTATTGTCACTCTTTGGGAAAGGAGTCATTATGTTCTTTCCTTGTGCACATACCTTATACACACCTTCATTATCAACCTTGAATTCTGGTAGACCTGTAACTACCTTGCTTACATATGGTAAGGGTTTTAAATTGATGTGAGCTAGTCTTCTATGCAAAAGTTCACATGGACTCTTAGTGGAGTGAGTTAAGTCTGCATCTCAGTGACCTTTTAATTTATACAGGCCACCTTCTTCTATTCCAATAACAATTGCATCTTCTATGGTTATTCCTTTAGGACACATAAGAAATTCACCATCCATGAATGCAACCCTAAAGACTTTCTTATCAAAAGCTGAGATAGAAAGTAAATTCTTTGTCAAACCTGGTACATATAGGGCATCCGTCATCTTCATTGGGGTCCATGAATCAAGTTTGTAAGTGGATTATCCCACTCCTTTGATAGGGTACTGGTAATCATCTTCGAGTGTAACTTTTTGGGGGAAGTTATTTTCTTTAAGGCTAGAGAGAATGTCTCTCTGACCTGTCATGCACTTAGATGCACCATTGTCTATGATCCAAGTATCTTCTCCAGGTGACACAGATCTTGAGAGGGTGGAAAATAAGACATAGTCTTCAATCTCTTCTTTAGTCAACTTCGTATGTGGCTCATCATCTTCAACTACATGGCATGATGTATTTTGTTAGACAATTCTTAGCAATATGTCTCATCTTGTCACAATGGTAACATTGATAAGAGGAGAAATATTTTTCTCTTCTTTGTCCTTTTTGAAATTTCTAGAATCTCCTTGGAGGGTGAGATTCTATATGGAAGTGGGTGAATCTCTTTGGGGAGAGAGATTCCTTATGTAGGTGGGTCTCCTTCTGGAAGTGAGACCTTTTCTTTCTTCCTTTAGCATGAGCATCCAAGTCTTGGAATTCATCCCTTAATAGTATTGCTTCTCGATTAGCTACTCTTGCTTCTTCTTGAACACATTCTCCCCAAAGTCTGTCAAATTGTAGTTTCTCCTTTCTGGAACAAACAGTTTGGATGAAGGCATCCCAAGGTCTTGTGAGACCATTAAGAGTTGTGATTATGAGTTCATATTCATCCAGGTTATCTCCAATTGATTCTAGTTGTTCCTTGAATTGAGAAATCATAGAGAAATAGTCATGAACTATTTCTCCTTTCTGCATCTTTGTATTCTTGTGTTGGGTTCTCAAGTTCATCTTTTGGTTAATGTTCTTTCCTTCATACATTCTGGTTAGGGCATCGAACATCTCTTTTGGAGTTTTCTTAGAAGCCACTTGAGGGATAAAGTGATCTTTAATGGAGTCTGCAATGATCCTTTTGGCCCTAACCATATCTTTCTTGTACTTTGATTTAGATGCATCTTCTGCGGGTTCTGGTATATTTTCCTTTATGAATTTTGTAAGGTGATTCTCTTCAAGAATGAGTGCAATCCTATACTTCCAGGAACATAAGTTTTCCACACCTTCTAACTTGTCAACAAGCTTGGTGCTTGTAGACAGCTTGACCTGGGGCTGGGAAAATGACCAAGAATTTAAAGTGCTCAGAAATTGAACCTGAACTTACCAGGAGGCGCGTTGGGATGAGGCGAGTAGGCTAGTGCAGTATGTTTTTAGAAAATCCAAATTTTACCCCTTGAAACTAAGCCTGCGTAAATATGGACTAATACTTTTGGTACTGGTTCTGGTTTCCTGGTTTTATAGTACTAGTGAAAACTAGGGTTTCACTTTTTGGAGGCTCTGGCCACTGAAAGGTGCGCTCAAGCTACCAATGAGTTCGCTAGGAAAGGGCACACTTCCCTAGATGTTTTTTAGGTTGAAATTCCCTTCCAAAAAAAAACCATAATTTTCTTGTACGACAATAGTGACATTTTTTGTTACCTAGTGAAAGGTGCTCTATTCAGTCAAGCTCTGATACAATGTTAAATTTATAGTTACTATTAAGTTCTTTTCAATTTATTAGACAATAATAGCATAAGAAGGATCACTGAGAGAAACACAATCACAAGGTACATAACATTTAATCACGGGAAAATCTCATGGGGGAGAAAACCCAACAAAAACTTCCTTAATATAGATTGTCAATACAGTGCCAATATAAAACACCAAAACACTAGAGAATATCCAAAACTGAGCAAAGGACCTCTCTCTCCTTCTTCTTGCAACTGCAACTACCTCCAAACTAAAGCACTAGATGAGTGACTTGAGTGAGTGAGTGAATGAGGTGCCTTCCTCTCTTATTTATACTAGTTGAGGGGCACTAGGGTTATGTCTCTTCACCAAGCAGGGCCGACTTCTTCAACTAATGGTTAAAGCCACTTTAATTATCCCTAGGGGATGACTTCTCAAATATCATCATTTAATTAGGGTTTGATCAATCCAACAAATGGGATTGGTTCATACATAATTCCTGACATGATCAATCCACAAAAGGGGATTTTATATACATGATAATAACTCAATAATTAGAATATTCTTCGTCGTTACAATATTTCAACATGTGGGGTATCAATTCCACCAAATTCACTCAGGATGTGAACTTGGACTGAATCACATGAGTATGCATAACTCTATTGATAATATGACACATCAGGGGTGAGCATTTAGTTTGATAAATTAAGCCCTAATGGGGATACTAACAACACCCCACTTTTTCCCAATAAGAAAACCCCCATGAACATATCTCTTAGATTTTCACTTTAATAGATGTCCACTTTGAGCCTATAATATCTCAATTGTCTTCTTTTATATGAATCTTATATAACTATAATTGGATATTATAATATTTATCTATTGTCAATTTAGTGAGCCATAAATTATACAAATGATATATCATAGATTCTTACACTAGCTATGATGAACTTTTGATTGGTGATAATCATAGATATAATTTTTCTTTTAAATTTCAAGAGTCATTCACTATAGCAGTCCCTAGAAAAATTTATGACATTAATAGTTAAGAGTACCCCTTGAAGGTTCTGAAATTGAGAATCACCTACTTTGATACCAAATCTTATGAACCCAATACCAAATAAATAATGATAAGCATAACATACACCATATATGCACATTGTGAAAATTTCTCAATCTTTCCCTTATCCCTATTAATCCCAAATTATAAGCTTGGGTAGAAAGTCCCATGCACCCCTATTTTATGCATTATATTTGATGATGTTATGTAAAACTTGCTAGTTAGTTTCACTATGTTGTGTTTGCACACATTAACTTGTATTGAAATGATGTAAAATAATAATAACTATAATTACTTGGGGGTCGACCTATGGACCCAATTAGCATAGTTTATAGATTTGGATAGCTATAAATATTTGATTGCATAAGAGGAAATTATGTGAGAGTTCTTGCATCTATTCTTGTTCAGAATACAATATTGATCTTTATTAGCTTCCTTACAACCAAACATAATTGTGTGCATACACATATATTTATTCATATTACACTAGCTATATTATATCATTCAATTCATTGTTTTATTTAGAACATGTATTTGGCTATATGTCAATTTATTTAGTTATGTTTATGTTAGAAAAACAGGACCGTGAAGCAATAAAATAAAATAAATGAAGAAACAAAACACAGAAGACACACAATACAAGAGAGACACAGATTTACGTGGTTCACCTAGTGTGGGCTACGTCCACCAGAGAAATTTCCAGGTCCTTCCTTTATTATTATCTAG
>JZKD02S1685176.1:48895-67832 GCA_000966675.3 Picea glauca | reverse complement strand
AGCGGGTGAACTTGTAAGAACATGTCTATGCATCATGGATAGCTAATGAATTCCCCAACAACCCCATACTTCGATAGATAATCCATCTATGATTTATGGAAAAATAAAAATGCCCCAACAAGTCGACAATGTGCCCGCGACTCCTAAAATGAAATTAGAGACCCCCAAATAAATAACAATGCCTCTTGAAGGAGTAACGTCGATTTCCAACTTCCTAATCAATGTACAGGTGTGGTTAAAGATTTTTTAGTCAGGTTTCTTGATATAAAACAAACTCAAACAATAAATGGCACATAATTCTCTTTTCTAAACAATAATCAAGCATCCATTAAGTTACAATGCACACCATTTACCATTCATAAAAAATGCAACCAAAAACAATCATTGCACATAAACTTAGAATTTACTCTAGAAATCCAAACAGGAAAACCAACATTCTTTTGACTCAAACTAGGCTCTTTATTATTCAACAATGGGAAAGTTATAGGCTCTCAAGTTCATCTCTATGATTGATCAAGAATATATTTGCATAACGAAATGAATATTATCAAAATATGCTTAACACACAATAACAAATATATAGTAAAACTGGTTTCTATTCAATAAGGAAATAAGCTGAAACTGTAAAATGCAGCGGAAACAAGCTTGCTAGAATGGTGGTGGCTATCTCTGAGAAGAGATGTGACAGTTTCGATCATTCGCAAGAAGATGATTAAATGAGGCCTTGAAGGCCTTTTTACAATAAAACATGAATTTCAAAAACCCTATACATCCAAAAAACCTAACCCTGGGAGATGAAGTGCCAAAAGTCATGTGGGCCCTGTTTGGGTAAGTTAGTACACCAACTTCCCAGGGTCATACATTTTTCATACAATCTTTGTTTTAGGTGCATGATAGCCCCTTGGAAAGGTCTATCCGAGGACTACACATTTTGAGCTATCTATCAAAGCTCATTTTGACTATGGTGAGCCCTAAAAAATATTGTTTAGGGCCTCAAAATGACCCCGCAAGTCAGGGACCCAAAAACTAGGGAAAAAATTGCCAAACTGGAAAATTTCCAGAATGAATCAGCTGGAATAGGTGGGAGGCCACCGAAATCCATTTGGATCTATCCTCCCCCCTTAGGAAGCAATGGTATCCATTGTGTTTAGTTCCCCCATAAAATGAGGAAATTTCTGTTGAATTTGGCCCTAGGTGAGCCACTTGCCTTGGTGCAGGAGTTGAACTACTTTGACAACTCGATAAAGTTGGATCCTTTGTTGGAGGGTGCCCTTGATCTGTTTGTCCACAATCTGATCACTGGATGCATGTTTTATGCAGTCGGGGTTGAGCTCTGTTGGTGTTAGTTGTTCTGTTATCTCTGAGGTGTCCAATAATGGTGGGAAAGATGGTCGAAGGATATCCACGTTGAACATTGGGTGCAAGCCAAGGAAAGGAGGAATGTTGATCTCAAAAGAATTATCACCCATAGATTTGGTGATGGTGTACGACCCATAATGAAGTGGGCGAAGTTTCTGATGGGGTCCTGTAAGGTGCTCTTTCCATAAGTATAACCAAACTTTGTCGCCCACTTGAATCTTATGTGGCACCCGGTGTTGATCATGGTGTTGCTTGTACTTGTCATTGGACTTCTGTAGGATATCCTGAACCTGTTGGCAGATGTGATAGATTCGCTCAATGAATCGGGTGGATTTTTCAACATCAGTTGGAGTAGGAGATGAGTCGACCAAGGTGACCGCAAGGGGTTGTGCAACATCTATGGGACCCAATGGTTGGAATCCCAACCCCACCTGAAAGCGATTGTGGTTGGTTGTGCTATGCAGGGCTCGGTTGTAGCTATGTTGAACATAGGGGAGACTCTCATCCCATGTGCAAGGGTTCTTGGAATTATACATGCGTAGGATATGCATGATCATTCGATTTACGACCTTAGTTTGGCCATCTGTCTGGGGGTTGAAGGTCGTGGATTTGGTGAGCTTGGTGTCCAGCAGTGATGAGAGGCTTGACTAAAATGTGCTAAGAAATCGATTGTCCCGATATGAGACAATGGTTTGGGGGATTCCAAAATGTACCCTTGTTCAAAGAAGAGCAAGGGTGATTTTAAGAACCCCCCCTAAATTTATATGTATAATAAATGGGTGAATCCCCATGATACATAGGAAAAATTCAAGGCTATTTTATCAACAATATAATATGTATATATAATTTTTTGGCGAATATTTTAGTCAATTATATAATATTGTAAAAATTTGACGAATATTTTACTGAACTATAAGCTCTTGTAAATCTTGGCGAATTTTTCACTGAATTATAAAATCTTGTAAAGTCTTGGCGAATTTTTTGATAAAGTATAAAACCATATATAATAATATGAAAATGTATTCATTAAACTGTTATATACTCATTTTACATATTTGGAAAAAGAAACATGATTTTTCCATCCTCTAGATGATGTTGCAAGCATTAATGGTTATGTTTTTCAAGGTTCTCATTGTACACTCTTGCATATCCCTCTATCAATTTTGATGATATTTCACCACGGTGATATTTTACCACAAAGTTCATATGAGTTGATCCTAACCACCAATTATGTCAAGCTCAGGATATATTAATATTTTCTCTACCACTTCTATTATGGGTTCTTTATTATTGATTCATCATTTATGAAATGACCCTTCAAACAAGTTCATCATAGGATGTTCTAAATAGGAGCGCATATAATTCTATCCTTCAATAACTGCAAAAGTATAAGAATATTGATAGGTCACATTCCATGAATGAAGTCCTCTCTAATCATCCATTTGTACTAAAAAGGGATCCCTTTCCAAGGAACAAAGGTCTCTTGTATCCCTTATATTTTTATTGTCTTATAAAAAGATAAGGGAAACTTAACTTTCTAATAAATGTTGGGCATAGATTAGGTCTTAGAATAAGAGATAGTCACAGTTAGACTACCATAATTAAGCATGAACAATAAGATATGTATATTAAGTAAGGGATATTATTCCATCATGTATATCCATATGTGGCAGTAGTATGATGCATATTCAAAGTCTTATCACTCATTTTAAGCCCAATAAAGGTAGCACAAAATTGTTTGCAATGTACAAAATTGTAACCCTAGGCACCTAGAATGGAGCACCTAGCCTACATGCATGCATGCATGTGCTAGGATCCTAGGAATACACACCTTAACTATAAAAGACCAAACCATGCAAAGTTCATCCCTTCTATCTTTAGGATAACGCCCCCTTTTAAAACTGAAAATACACTTAATTAATGCACTTTTCCTAAAACTCGAAAAGAAAACTCAACAACTTCTAAATTTGAACTGAAACTAATCTACTAATTTTGGACAACAACCTAACCTAGAAAAAGTTGAGGTTAGCACATACATGCACCCTCTAACTTCTCCAAAATTTCTCCACCATTATATAACCACACTTGCACTATCATTAATCTACTCAGTGCACCATCAAGATACGAAGATTGCAAAGTGTTGTTGATGAATATGATGTTGCAAAGCCTACTCATGCATAATTTTTTCATTGTAGAACCTACTCATTACACTATTCCATAACACTATAAAAAATGTTGCACCTCCTCCACTGTCATCATGACTATACAAATATATTGAATCAATCCATGCTAAAGGAGAAACATCTTCAGAACACCATTTAAACTCTGTCATTCTCTCTTTACGAGGAAGGTTCTCTCCACCACACTAATATGTTATCATAGTATGTCGAACCTAACCTTTACTAGGGGATTCAAAATAATGTCAACCACCAATGAATTTAAAGGAATATAAACCAAGACCATTTCTCCTTTATGTACTCCAAAATCTCTTGAGTACAATGAAATATTGCAGCAAAAAAGGTCCTTCATGTCAACCTCATAGGAAAGTATCTTCAATATACAATCATAGGTATCTCACCCATGTACCTTTAAAACTATGGAAAATAAAACACAAGTCTCAACAAGGTTATCTCCCTCTTTCTGGCCAAATCCTCTACCACCAAATATGGACTTAGACTCTTCACTATTAAAATCAACGACATGCTTGGAATCATGGAGGATTTTAGAACAATATCCCAAACAACATACTACCATACACGCTCTACATGTTCTACCTAAAATATGGAAATATACTCCTCCATCATGGCATCCCACCATATTTTCTCTGCATGAGCAAAAAATTTAGAAGAATACTCCTCTATTATGGCATCTCACCATACGTTTTCTACATGTGCCTCCTCAAAGCTAGAAGAATACCCCTCCATCATGGCATCATGCCATACCTGCTTTGAAATCTCTTCAAAGTTGGAAGGATACTACTCCATCATGGAATCCCACCATACCTGCTTTTCACATACCTCCAAGAATCTTGGAATAATAAAAAATCAGTCAAAAACAAATTAGCAACCTATCATACGTTCATTGTGCCTATCCCAGGAAACAAATCCACACTCAAATGTGAATTCTCACATGTCCTGAACCTGTCGTAGGTTAAGGGAACAATACTCCAATAATTGAAAGTAGGGCATCACACCCACTAAAATCCTCCAACAACACCCTCTCACAGACAACACCAAGCATACTCCATACATGGATCCTGGAGAATTTCAAATAAGATTCTCTATATAAACCACTCCAATCATTTGAGTATCATGGGAATCTCACCCACCAACCTCTCTCAAGTCCAAATCACTTCAATAATTGAATCCCCTTTGGAATCACACCCACTAAAACCCTCTAACAACTCCCTCTCACAAGCAACAACACCCTCCATACATGGATCCGATAACATTTTAGATAACATGCTTGAATGTTGAAATTTCATATTCATGGTAAGGAAACTTGCAAACATAAACCCTAGATAGCAGAAACTTAAAGAACTCTCAAAATTGTTGTGGGTATGTTAGATCTACAAAAATATACCTAACTGAACATTGTAACAACAAGTTCAATCAAAGTCTACACAACTCAAATCACATTTGTTTTCTTTACTAACTAAAAACAATTGTACCAAAGTAATCACTAGAAATTTTCATTGTGTATGTTCTAAGAGATTCCCTTCCTACTTATATAGAGAAGTAGACTAGGGTTTACAATGCATGAGACCTTAACCTAGGAACTTAGAATGGAATTCTCACCCTACGTACATGCATGTGTCGAGCTCCTAGGAACCTTCACCTTAACTACAAAATACCAAACCATGCAAAGCACCCCAGTTCTATCTTTGGGACCAAGACCCCCTTATAGAATTGGAAATACACTTAATTCAATCACTTTTCCTAAAACTGGAAAAGAAAACTCAAAATAGAAAAAAAAAACTTCTAAATATGAAATGAAGCTAATCTACTTATTATGTACACCAACCTAATCTGGAAAAGACTGAGGTTGTACCCTCCTCCATAATTTCTCCACCTTTATATAACCATTGTTGCACCCCCACTATTATGTTAAGTGCACCATGAAGACCCGAAGACTATTGAAAAAGTTGTTGATGAATATGTTGTTGTAGAACCTATTGCTAATTTGTTGCTACAAAACCTACTCATCACAATGTGCCACAAAACTATCATCACCATTGTGCCTCCTCCATTCATGACTACACAGATCTTCTAAAGCATGACATGATAAAGTAAAAACACCTTGAGAACAACATGTAAACACTTAACAGTGCCCCTTGTCTCCATATTTATGAAGAAGGTAGACTCAAACCCTAGCTAAAATTTGTAATCCCCCAATCCTTTCAGGAGATAGTGATTCTCTCAGCACACACCCTGATAGGTAAGTTCATGTGTTTATGGACCATCCCTTTATCAATAGAACAATGGATCATAGACTCTCTTGCAAATCCAATGTGCATGGGAAACCCTCTTTCTTTGCATGTGGAAGGAGTTACCATGTTTTCCAATTCCACTCTAAAGAATAGAGAGACCTTATATTTAGATCCAGTCCATATTTCATGAGTGCAACAGAGAAATATATTAATCACTGGTCATTAGAATTTAATCCAACAAAATAAATTGTGTCAGCACCAGTGTGTGTCCATCTCCCCTACATTCCATTGGCATTTTGGGACGAATTTACCTTTAAATCCATACGAGAACAATATTCAAATCAACAGGGAAAAGGTTCACATATATTATGATTGTGGATATATGCAACCCTATCCTTCCTTTTGTAAATGTGTAACTCTCATAGTTGCATATGGACATTTTAATTATAAGTTGATATTGATAAACACATTACAAATTCAGTGATTATTCAATATTTTTCATATCTGAAACATTTGAAAGATCATGGTTGGAGAATAAATGCATGTTAAACAAAAGAAAAAAAGGGTGAGCTTTCAAAAGGAAATGTTTTATAGAACTACAGTGTGTGCCACTAGAATGAGAAGCAGTAGTCAACATAGTACCACTCAAGTAAATCTAAAACAACATGTGATTTCCTTTGTTAGGTTCAAACTTCAAGCCAAATCCTTTGCAAGTCCAATGAAGGAGAAGTTCCCCTGCAACTAGCTTGATGACTTTTCCCAATAAGGCTAGTGATGGGATGGGAGTTCCTGGTAAGGGTGAAAAGACCTCAAAAACATAAAAGAATGAGGTCCTCTTTGTATCAAGGGATTGTCAGTGTTGAATCCAATGAAACACACTGCAAATCTACTGATGTTATGAGATTTTAGCTACCAAACGAGTGTCCAACACCAAACCACTACACAACACCAACAATGATCACACTTGTAAAAGATCATTGTGAATTGTTTTAGGTTTTTTTCAGCGACGATAAAGTGTAGGAGGGTCTGTGGGACCTAGTAGAAAAAGGTGGGAAAACCAAAATTAGGTTTTTAGTTTTTTGGTTTTTTCACATCTATGAGATATGACCTTATCTTGAATCATATATACAACCTGTTATCCCTTAAATTAAGTTGTTGAATGCTTGGTTCATGTTCTAGGGGAATGTGACCTAGCCCTCTCCATTTATTTTTCCATGTATTTACTTCATCACTTGGTTAATGAAAATGTCCGGAAGTAGTTTTGTCCATATAGACCACATTAGCCTCCAAAGACACTAAGTAGTCCTTGGGGAGATTTATGAAAGAAAGGATCTTGAAAGGACAATTGTTCAAATATTTGGACAAGATGCCTTGCATCTACAAATTATCTTCAGAAGTTAAGTCCAACATCTGTTTTTCTTCCCTTGAGTTTTGAAATCACCATGGATCTCTAATTTCCATCCTACCATACTGGATGGGTGCATGAACATACTGTGGATTAGATTATTGGTTCAATGTTGCAATCACTAGATTGAAGAGAAGATCACAAGAAGTCTAAATTGATAGGTCTCAACTAACCTTTTTTTTATAATAGTTTTAGGGCCCTCAAGAATGGACATATGTAATATGGGAATTTGATTCAAGGTGGATATTAGCATCACTTCCCTCGAAATATTTAGACATCTAATGGGCCAACTTTCCATGGACCACCAAATTTTATCTAAAATTGAAGCCGGTCCTGATTCTGAATTGGTTGGAATCCCATATGAACACGCAATCATTTGATTATGTCACCTTTTTGTAGAAGGATAATGCCCGAGTTTTGTCCATACAGACAAAAATAGTCTCCAAAGACACTAACCTCCTTGAGTAATTCAAAAATTAGGGTTTATTATTCTTAATGGGCCTGCCCTAGGCACCCTATCTATTTTTGGCTGTCAAAGAACCTTGATGATGTTGTGAGATATTATGTCCCCAATACTAATATATTAGTCAAAGCATCATGTCGTCTTCTTAGTTTCTTGTATATCTACCCTCATAATCTATTATCTTTGGAACACGTGAAATAAAATTTGCATTGCAGCATTGCAAACTTTGTGTTAACTCCTGGATGATTGCCCTCGAGTGAATTATATTATATGGTTTAAGACTTAAATTTTGTTACTGGGCTTGCCCTCAGTACCTGATCTAACTTCAACAATGGAATCACCTATTCGTTCTGAATTATAATTCCTTGTGTTTCTATCTCTAGTTGTAGGATTAGTACTCCTCCCCCTATGTCATGACATGGATCTTATAGTCTCATACATTTGTAGTTTAGGCAGTACAAAAACATATGGAACCTTGCATAGTTTTGCTTGTAAAGAGGCCATCCTAGTGCATATCTTGTATTAGATCAAGCAGAGTTTTCCTATATATTGCAGTTTTTAATTTGTGCATGTTAATTTGTCCTTGATCAATTAAAAAATTCATGTTTACTAATCTTATTGGGCCTGCCCTAGGCACCCTATCTATTTTTGGCTGTCAAAGCACCTTGATGATGTTGTGAGATATTATGTCCCCAGTACTAATATACTAGTCAAAGAATCCTGTTGTCTTCTTAGTTTCCTGTATATCTACCCTCATAAGCTATTATCTTTGGAACACGTGAAATAAAATTTACATTGCATTGCAAAATTTTTGTTAACTCCTGAATGATTTCCCTCGAGTGAATTATATTATATGGTTTAAGACTTAACTTTTGTTACTGGGCTTGCCCTTGGTACCTGATCTAAGTTCAACAATGGAAGCACCTTCTCGTTCTAAGTTATAATGCCTTGTGTTTCTATCTCTAGTTGTTGTAGGATTAGTACTCCTCCCCCCTGTGTCATGACATGGATCCTCTAGTCTCATATATTTGTAGTTTAGGAAGTACAAAAACATATGGAACCTTGCATAGTTTTTCTTGTAAAGAGGCCATCCTAGTGCATATCTTGTATTGGATCAGGCAGAGTTTTCATATATGTTGTAGTTTGAGTATTTTAATTTGCTCCTGTTAATTTGACCTTTTGGAAATGTAATTGAAGTATGCACTTGTTTTCATTGAAATTTCAACAGAATATGTTTTGCCAAATTGTGTTTTAATTTGCATCATTTTGTTGAGTAGCTGAAATGTAGTTGTTTTTATTTGAAGAATGTATGACCATAATTGAGTTACTTGCAAGCCTTATATTAGTAGCATCATGTCACGACTTGATTCATATTTGAAGAACCCTGTCAAACCAAGCAATTTGGGACGAAGTCCACATGTTGATGATAATAACAAAACTCGTACATTTCCCATAAGGAATGGGTTTGAAAATGGTAGTGTAATTGGTGTTGTTATTTGTTAATGGGCCTACATCAAATGGTGTTGGAAATGGCATTGTGAATGGTCTTGTTAATGGTGTTATGAAAAGGAATCCACCTCCTAGCTGCTGCTCAAATGGGAATGGGAATGGTATCCATGCCTAAATAAGGCTGAATTGATTGAGTTTGGATTATAAATATTTGGTGCTTTTAGTTTGAGTCATTGTTAGCATCATTTTTCTTGAAGATTGCAATTAAGTGTTGCTTGTTCTTAAGCTCATAAGATAACCAAACCTACAATGTGTGGAATGTTTTGTAGATAAGATAGAGTGGGGTATCTGATATGTCGAACTTACCTGTTGGATATGACCACAGAATATATATTGTTATAGATTCTTGACTTGATGTTGTCAAGATACAAGGTATTAGAAAACAAATTGTTTTGTGTTCTAAGTTCTTCCCGACTTTTGACAGTTCTTTGTAGTGTCTGTAGTTGATTCTTCGGTGAATGCTAAGAAAAGAGATAAGATAACATCTGACCATGACACCATAGATGACCTTGGTATTGATGCTTTTGATGAAATAATTCTTAGTCCATGAGCTAAGAAAAGAACTACAAATAACATTTGATCATGACACTACAAATGACCATGGTAATATTGATGCTTTTAATGAAAGACTTCTTGCAATATTCAAGGATGCAATGATTAAAACATGTGGAAATGACAACAGTTATAAAACTAATCGATCTCATATTAGAGTGATTCACCAACCACTAAAGAGACAAAAGATACATAAGCAAGATGAATCATTGGATGAGAAGGAGTACAACTAGGTCTCATTGACAATACCAATGCATGAGATGACATAAGCACTTTTCATCAACAATTTCAAAGGACAAATGATTCAGGAAATTTCCTAAGCCTATGCTACCAAGTGAGATAAATATCCATGAAAAAATTCTTATCCCAATATCTCACTAAGTCATTCATATAACACCTAAATTAATGACATGTTGCATTCATAATCATTAATAAATATGCAAGAGAATGTAAATTCAAACTCAAAACTTTCATGGGCTTACCTTGATGTTATTTTCATGTACTCTTGTGTAATAATGAAGCATGATTATCCTTCATTCACTTCCACCTTCATAGTGTTTGTCATTGGCCTAACATTGATGCTTTGAAGAGTAATGCAACCATCAGTACCTTAAACATCAATTCATTGATGTAACATACACTAATATTTCAACCAAGCAAACTTTAAAAGACAAACAAGACAATGTGTGTTGTCATTCATGGTATGGAATGGAGGTTTACAAGATAAGTGGTAGTAAAGTATGGGTAATGGAGGTATTTATCCAATCAAGAAAGGGGTTTTCATAGAATGTTTTATGGAATCTGAAATTCAACCACCATATTTATGAAACTATAATTGCATTAGAGGAATGTCGGTCTCATGCTAATAGGTTTCCTATGATGTACGCATAGGAACCTAGTGCATAGACCATTTTTCTCTTCACTTAGCTAAGTAGAGCTCATTTCCCTTTCTAAACAATCAATAAGTCTTTTCAAATAAAATAAAAAATAAACATAGTAGATCATAAAAGGTGAATATGCTCAAGTCATGCCAAAAAATGAAAGGAAATAAAAAAATCTTTCCTTGACCATCAAACATATTAAAAAAATAATCATAATTATGGAGAACGCATTGAGTGCTGACAAAATAACTAAAGGCATATATTAAGCCTAGGACCATATGTTTCTCAAATAAATGTCATGACAAAAAGATGAAAAACAATTTTTTACTCAACAAAGGTCTTTAACTTTAAACCAAACCCTTGACTCAATGGAAATCAAATGAATCCAATCATTCCTTAACAAAAGGTTCAGTCAAACATCAAATGAGAAGTAGAAGCATTCAAGGGCCTAACACATTTTTAACCAAAATAAACACAAAATTCCAAACTTGACAAAATGCTCCAAAATGCAACAAACAAACAAACCATTAAAATTTATCAACATATTAGAGAAAGACATCAAAGAAATTTCATCTACTTGAATGAGCCCATTCTTTCTTAGTGAAATACTTGTTAAATCATGTATCTACCCTTTAATACTAGGACACTATATATGTGAAGAGATAGGTCCCATCTTCATCAAATTCCAACTTCATTTCTTGTCGCATACAAGAAAGAGACATTGTAATAGTTAAATATCAAAACAACAATCTTAAAATAACTTGCATCAGGAAAATGTGGCTCCAAAGTTACAGTGAAAAACACAAAATATAAATTATAGAACCTATTTTTACCTGAAATGCATCCTCAAATTGACATATAGTATGAGAAAGAATTTCCGACCTACTCCAAAAATAGAGGAAGAACGTATCACAAGAATCACATCATTTGTGCTATTCCATTCACTATTTCTCACACCACCAATGGAACACATAGACCGAAATAAGTGTCTCCTAGGACCTCATATATATTGGATTAGATCAAATCTTACAGTACATCAATTTCCCAGTTCTCATCTTAGTGCTCATTTTATTCATTATGAACAAGACCCTCTCTAGATGGACTATCATTATGAGCCTCCAAAGAATTATGTCCATATCAATTTCATGAGAGAAACTTTTTATATTGTTTTCTCCCCTTCTATCACAATCTGATTGCCAAAGAGCTAGTGCTCTTTCATATGGAAAAGTGGTAATGTCATACTTTGTTACATATAATCTTAAACATATATCCATATGTTTATCAAGCTTGTTCCTCATCTTTGACTTAAAAAATGATAGTGCACTAAACATTCTCTCATCCTCCACTGATCCCAAAATCATGGTTTGACATAAATCTGCTAATTTGAAATATTCAAATATGTTTTCCTGTAAGTATTGGCTAACACCTAAAATAGTCCATAATCTTGTTATTGCAGCATATTCTAGAGGATTCTCCAAAGTGCGAAATTGATTCCACATTGTTTCAACGAAGTGTGTGGCTTGTTGAAACAATTTTGATTGATCCAAAATACCTTCAACCTGTTCTCCATGTATCTCAACCTTCTTGCAAAAGTGGTCCACTAAAATATTTAATTTTTCCACAAAGTCACGTTTTAAAGTAGGTTGGCATTTTATATTGTTCCAATATTTAGGGTATACCACAGACATGGCCTCCAACAATTCATCTCGAGGGAATCGTTCTCTTATCTCCAATGACAGTGATTTTGCAATTTCTATCAAGTTGTGTCTCACTGAAATGACAACATTGCTGAATAGGTCTCTTGACACGTGGCGCTCTTTGGTGGTTCATCCTATCTTATCAATATAATGAAATGGAACCATATACCCATGCACTTCCATACATAGTATCCCTTTTTCATCAAACTTCAAATAATTTTCAGTATTTTTTATATCGATGATCGTAGTCCAACTTGTAAACCGTGGACATGCAAAAGACTCTAGCATCATCTACAAATTATCCAATGAAAGGCATGTAAATTTTCTTACATTTGTGTATTCTACAATATACATTGTGTGACTTTGAGACATTTTCATGAGGACATCATTTCATATAGCATAGGAAGAATTCCAACCAATGTTAATAATGTCTCTATGTCAGTTAGTCGAAAGAGAAGATATTGAGCTTTATCTACACTTAAGTGATGTTCATACATCACCCCTACCAAGGGCTGGTACTCACTAAATAATCTTTGAGCTGGTCCATTCAATGAGATCCATCTTGTATCAACATATTTTAATAGCTTGTTTCCATTTGTAACACCATCAACAAATTTTTTCTTTCTTGAATTTATCATAGTGATACAACATTTATCTATGGCTTACCAGTCTCATCATTGTTTTGCTACACTACTCCTCTCTTCCTGCATCAATGTCTCTCTCCTTGCGTCTGTTGTGCTTTCTGTTCTTCTCTCAGATATGCATTTATGTTCCTTGCTTCGTATGCACTTTATACTTTGTGTCTTCTTTCAGATCTATGCACCATGCCTCTTCTATGCTCTTCAGCTCTTGCACATAGCATGATTCTACCTGCATGAAACACACTCAACAACAACAAAATCTCTTCTCTGTTTTGCATTTTTATATTCTATATGCACCAACTGCATCCTATGCGGTATGCCTCTGCATGATCTTGACTGCATCATTGTTCTTCCCTACAAATTGTTCAATCCATCTCTTCCTCACGACTACATGGCTAACTAGCAGAATGCCTTCACTTCTCTATTATGTATGTATTTCTCACGTCAAGTCATCTACTCGATCATCATATGAACTCTTCATCTTCTTTGGTCGTTATTCAAGGTTCTTTGGCTTCTCTATGAGTTATCTTGAGAATCCTTTGTTTCTCTGTCAGTCACAATTCTTCGTCCTTACTGGCAGTTACAGTCAGCCAGTTTTGTCTCCTTTGACTCCTAAGCCCCTTCCTTCTTGTGACCACTAGTTGTGACCTGAGGCCAATCACTTCAGGACTTCGTGTTTCAGGTCATATGTCATGAGTCACCCCGACTCTCCCAACTCCCGATCTCCCGAACTCCGAAGTGGAGCTTAGCGACATGCTATCTCTTCCTTAGATATGACCTTGGGTGATGAGTTCATGTGATCAGGCGATTGCAGGCGGGTCTATAGGCAATTTGAGGACAACCTGCTTTTCTCCACGCAATTCACTACGAGCCTCCATGCGTCCTTTCTCCACAACCATGGTTTCAATTGCAGCCCGCTCATGAAAGATTAAGGCCTGAGCATGTTCTGGACCCACAATGGAGCACGGCCTTTGATCTCCAATCTTGATGGTGCTCCTAAACGGATGATTCAATCTGTCCTCTCAAGTCTAAAAACCAGATCTCTCCTTCCTCCATTAATGACTAAGGTTTCCTTCGTGATCCGGGCTCTGCGAGTTTCAAATCTCAAACCCTGTTGCTGATGAATGGATATCTTCCGAAATGGAAGATCTATTGACATCTATCCTCCTTAATCTACAATCAGGATCTCCTCTACGATTCCAGCCTTCAGGACTTTCAGTTTTGAAATTCTTGTTTTCTCTCGGAACATTTCACCCAGAGTCCATGATCCAACGACACGTGTCCCTCTCGGATCAATGGTCGAGATCTTCTTTGGGTCTCCGGACTTCGGAGATTTCAATTCTCAACCTCCACTTGTTCATAACACTTTTAGTCGGAGTCCACAAATTCCTTCCATGTGTCCTCCTCGAATCAACAATCCTCGTTCACTTTGGGACTTCGGCACTTTGGCAATATCAAACCTTTCTCCTTCACGTTTTCCTAGAGATGACAATCTACTGATGTGTGTCCTCTTTAATCCAACGACTATCCTCCACTCCGGGACTTTGGCCTTCGGCAATATCAAATATTTCTCCTTCGGGTTTTCTCGGAGAAGTTTTGCCTAGAGTTCACGATCCATTGACACATATCTTGCTACATGATCAATGATTGAGAATACACCCGAAGTGATCTTTAGATCGGATGACTCGTATCTAGTTCGGGGCTTCGGTATTCGAGACTTCGGGTCATTGGGAGAGCACTGGTGGTAAAACTCCTGAAGAAAATCTCTTGAAGTGACGCAACTATTGCATCACTTGATGACGTGTCACAAGCCGAGCAGCTGCCATGTGTCACTTAGATTTGTGATTTCCATGTACCTGAAATGTTGAATCAACTTGACACTTTTCATTGTCTGATTGCACCACCTGTCCTTACTGACATGGTCTGCCACATGTCCTTGCTGACGTGGTTTGCCACATGTCCTTGAGGAGGATATTTGTTGACGTAATCCGGTGACATAGATCTCCCTGATCTAACAGTCATTATCTGATCTCCAGATTCAAAAGTCCTTAATCATTTCGGATTTTTGGCCTTTGGGTTTTTCAAATCCCAAACTTTCAGGAGCGTAACCTCCTCGCATCTCTATATCCGAAGTGAATGTTGTTCGTTCGATCAGGATATTGGATCGACTGCTCAATATTTCTACGATGAAACTTTTGTATCTTATCCTGTCCTTCCACTCGAAATTGATCCGACGATTGATGAAACTTTGCATTCCGGAGATTTCAAATCTCAAAATTTCAGGAGCGTAATCTCCTCGCATATTTATATCCGAAGTGAATGTTGTTCGTTCGATCGGGATCTTAGATCAACGGCTCGAAATTTCTACGGTTCAGCTTTGCTAGCTTATCATGTCCTTCCACTTGAAATTGATCCGACGACTGACGAAACTTTGCATTTCGGGGATTTCAAATCTCAAACTTTCTTGAGTGTAAACTCCTCGCATCTTTAGAGCTGAAATAAACATTGTTCTTCGATCATGTTCTTAGATCGACGACTCGATATTTCTGTGTGCTTCTCCTGACTGGACATTGATCCGATGACCATTTTCGTTCCTCCTCTTGAGCTTACACTTCCTCCCGACTTGGAAGAATGTCTAAGTGTCAAAGGCCTCGACCTTTGATCCTTCTGCGAGTCCTAATGACTTGGACCTTGTCTGCGCTTCTGGAAACTGTTATCTCTTCTGAGCTTTTTCGTCTTTGCATACTGTTTGCTTCTCCTCCTAAGCTAATGCTTCGTTCTGAGATTTGATCTTTGCATACTCACACTATTCCTCCTAAGATTTGATTTTCATACTATTCGCTTCTTCTTTTGATATAATGCTTTCCCTGTTTTCCAGCATTGCTACTTTCCTCATTGTTTCTTTTCTTGCTTGTAAACATACCATCGTCGCTATTTTTCTTGACATCAATGACAAGCACACTCTGCCTGTAAACATGCAAACAATATCCCCCTTTGGAATTGATGGCAACCCTGAAGGACTACACTGTTATACTTAGACCTCTAACTGTAGCATCCAAACAACAACTTTTCTCCCCTTTTGACATCAATGTCAAAGAAAACATGTTCCCCCTGAGCTCTTGCAGTACCTTTCAGAGGTATCAGATATTCAACCAACACAAACTCCCCCTGACAGGATGGATTCTCTTATTTGAGTCCTTCAAGGTATTTTTATTTAACTCAGATTCTTCTCCTTTTGATTCTTGGACCTGTTCATCTTCAGTTTCAGTTGTGTCCTCTGTAGCAAACTCAATATTTCTCACCTCTCTTACTAGGACTCCTTCATCAACCTTTTCTTGTCATAGTTGAATGACTCCCCCTGTCACTCTTCTCTGATATTCTATTACAACAACTTCATTTTTATTCCATGATGCCTACAATCCAAGGTTTTTATGACCATATTCATCACAAGAAAAAACCATTACAAACGCTCTCATACATGCTTTCCCTTTTTACAAATGAAGGACTTGCATCAGGTTTCTTAGGAGTATTAATTTCTTCCTTGTTGTATCCAAGACCGGATTTTTCGTTTGGTGATCTTTGACTATCCAAGATCTCAACCAGGATCATGGAACTGTTCAAGAGCTTGATTTGGGTGTTTGACTTCTCAACCTTCTTTATAAGATTCACAACTTCTGCTTCCAACTTATGACATGACCCTTCTTCTACTTCTTCTTTTCTTGCATGGGAGGATTTAGTATCAACATCATTATTTTTCCTTGTGCCTTTAGCCACCACTTGTCCTGAGTTTACATTTTTTACCTTACAATCTTTGGACGTGAACACCTCTTCACAGCCTCTGTCACACATTTGACTTATACCGAGAAAATTATGTTTTAGACCATCTATAAGCAGAACATCCTGAGAATCTCCTTTGCCATTACTCAAACTCACCATCCATTTACCCTTATAGGAAGAATATTATCCTTTTATCCACTCATGTTCTTGGAACATCCACTTTCTATATTCCAGGAGTCCTTTTGTTTTTGAGTTGAAAGTACTAGACCACATTTTTCACTATCTTTCTTTTTCCATGTGCTGGCCTTTCTAGCTAAGAGATTATCCTTGGATTTGCTTTGTAATTCTTCAAATGGCAATTTGCAGCTTTGTGGCCGAAGTTATGACAGTTATAGAATTCAATATCATTGTTCAATAGGTCAAAGTGATTGTTGCATTATTGTCTACTCATTGACTATTTATTATTTCTTGACCTCCTCAGTTGCATGTCTCTAAACTTAATTTGAAAAATTGCAATATGTGGTTGTTTGTTACTTGGTTTTCTCATTCTCTGTTGTGGCAGATATTTATTCCTTGGGTGTCTTGATTTCTCATGTCTAAATCTTAAGGAAAAATTTACAGCTTTGTGGCCAAAGTTAGAACAATAGAAACAATATCCATAGAACAAATATTTGTACATGAAAACTTGTTGTCTTCTTTGAGCAGGTCGATTTCTTCCATGTTGATGATTTCCTTGAGTAGAGGGTGTATTATTTATGTGTTCTACAGATTTAGTTCTAGCACCTTTTTATTTGCTCCTCATGGGCAGTTGATTATCTTCCTTTGATTCTGCAGGTTTGTTGTTGTCATTGGTTGTAGATTTGACAAACTCGATGGATTCTTTGTTTCTTGGCTAACCACTACTTGATCCCTCTTCATAACCCAAACCAATTTTCAACTTTGGATTCCTTTGCTGATTCAGAATGATGGCTAATCCTTCTGAGGCTTTAATGCTTGGAAGATTTTGGACATACAATGCTTTAAACTTCTCCATCTCTTTTCTGGTTTTTACTACCTCTTATTCCAAGGCCTCACATCTTGTCTTTTTCTATGATAATTGTTGTTTCAGAATGTCTTCTATTTTCTTTGCCTCTTCTAATTCTACTTTTAGAAAAACAAAGTCTTCACTTGGTTCTTTACCATTCTTTTCAAACTGCATCAACCACTGTTTTTGTTTTCTCTTGTTAATTTTGAGTCTGTCAATCTCTTCTAAAGCACTGATCAACTCTCCTTCCAAGTCAACCACAACTTATTCAATATTGGCATTACTTCATGTGCTTTCATTATCATAATCCTCTTTTGACATAAGCACAAAGTCATTAACCTTGTCTTCATAGGAAGAGTCATTATCTGTGTCTTCTGAAGAGTCATCATTGTTTACACATAAACTTTTATTTTTACCAAATCTCTTGGATTTGTAGTTCTCTTCTCCTTCAGAGTTTTGGTCTTTCTGCTTGTGTGGAAACTTAGATGCAAATTGACCTATATTTCCATAGTTAAAACACTTGAAGGGAAACTTGCCTTGGTACTTGCCTGATCCTTTCTTTAGTCTTCTCACAAATTTTGCTTCAATTTCATCAGGCTCAGAATCCTCATTCTTATTTGCTTTAAATGATGCTTCTCTAGTGGTATATTTATCTTTACTAATCCTCATTTCATAAGTAGTTAGAGTTCCTAGGAGTTGATCAATAGATAGAGTCTTAAGATCATTCAGTTCTTCTATTGCAAAAACTTTTGGATTGAATCTATCAGGGAGAGATTTTAAGATCTTCTGAACTAATAATACGTCTTCAATATTCTCACCAAGACCTTTCATGGAATTCAAAATCTCCTTAACTCTTAAGAAAAATTTATTAACAGTCTCATCCTCATTCATCTTTAGTTGTTCAAACTGTAATCTGTAGGTTTGAAGCTTGACATCCTTTACCTTCTCATTACCTTCATAACTGCTAATGAGTTGGTCCCACATTGCTTTGGCAGATTCTAAGTGCATAACTTTTACAAATTATGCTTCTGCAAGCCCACTTAGAATAGCATTCATAGCCTTAGCATTGAAGCTGAATTCTAGCTTGTCATCCTTATTATCTAGTACAACTAGCTTTACATAACCAGTCTCTACCACATCCCAGACATCTTCACCTAAAGCCATTATGTAGGTTCTCATCCTAACTTTCCAGAAGCCAAA
>JZKD02S1685176.1:16821-35100 GCA_000966675.3 Picea glauca | reverse complement strand
ACATGGAAAATTAGCCCATGAGCGAAATTTAGCCCCTAAAATCATCCTTGGTAGGCATAGGGGTGTACATTCCCTGTTTCTTATTGGCCAATTTGGCAATCGCGCAGACAGTGCAGGACCTAATATACTTGTTGACCTCCTGTCAAATTTTCGGGCTATAGAAATGTTTTGGCAACATTGCCACTATATTTTCAATGCCGAAATGTCCTACCACCCGACTATAGTGGGCTTCCCAGATCCGCTTTTCTTGCTCGCTTGATGGAATGAAGATATGTCCTAGACGACACAACATCCCATCATGAAGATGGAAATTAGCAACAACTACATTTGCACCCAAGATTTGGTAGGTGGTGTCAAAGTCCAGGTTTGTCTCATAGAGTTGGAGCCATCCAGAGGTCTCATGGACGCAAGAGTTTAGCAACATGGTGAGTGTCGTGACTAGCGATCTGCTGAGGAAATCGACGATGCTGTGGGTGATTCTCATTTTATACTTGATGTTGAGGTGGAATTGTTGCAAGTACATGGACCACTTCTGATGGTAGTCATTCTGTAATTTTCCTTGTGTCTGCATGAACTGCAGTGGCTTATGATCAGTGTGGTTGAATGTCTCCTTCTCAAGAATGTAATGTATCCACTGGCGGCAGTATTGCACAATGGAGTACATTTATTTGTCATAAGTACGGTACTTATGGATAACATCTGACAATGTACCACTATGATAGGCCACGAGGTGGTCGTGCTGAGTGAGAATGACACCCACAACATAGTCTGAAGCATTTGTCTTGATCTCAAAGGGTTTTTGCAGGTATAGTTGTGAAAGTATGGGGGATGAGAATAGGCGTTGCTTCAAATCATCGAACACTTGTTGTTGGGATCGACCCCACAAAATTTTTTCCTTACCACCACCCCTTGTTACTTGGCTGAGGGCCCATGCAGTATGGCAGAATCCCATCATGAACCTACGATAGAAATTGGCAAGGCCAAAGAAGCTCTGAATCTTAGTGAGTGTGGTTGGGGCTAGCCAGTCACGAATGACTTGGATTTTGGCTAGATCCGCATGTACTCCATGTTGATCAACAATGTAGCCTAGGTAATGAATCCTATCCATGCCGAAGGAGTACTTTTCCAAGTTGGTGTAGAGCTGATGCTAGCGTAGGGTGTGCAAAACCTGCTAAATATGTTGCAAGTGTTCTAGCCAAGTCTTGTTGTAAATGAGGATGTCATCCAGATACACCACTGCAAAAGTATTGGTGAATGGTCACAGGATATCATTCATCATCCTCATGAAAGTGGTTGGAGCATTTGTCAAACCAAAAGGGCATGAACAACCATTCAAAAAGACCTTCCTTTGACCTGGAGGTGATATTCCATACATATGTCTGTTCTATCGGGACCTTGTGGTAGCCAGACTTCAGATCAATCTTACTGAAGTATTTGGCCCCTGTAAGTTGGTCAAGGAGGTCATCGATTCGGGGAATCAGGTATCGGTTGATGACTGTGATTTTATTCAAGGCCCAATAATCAATGTAGAGTCGCTAGGTTCGATCTTTCTTCTATACCAGCATGATTGGGCTTCTGCAAGGTGATGAGCTAGGACAGATTTTCCCCTTGTGGAGAAGTTCTTAGATTTGTTGCTTGATCTCGTCATTCTCTAACAGAGAGTGGTGGTAGACTCACCCATTGGGAAACAATGCATTGAGGGTCAGATCGATGGGGTGCTTGACCTGACAGTGTAGAGGTACCCCGGTAGGTGAGGAGAAGATATTTGATTATTCTTCCACGACCTTATCCACTTGCTTCTGTTGTGTGGAGAGGTCAGTTGTGGAGGCCCTAGATGTGGCTACAATATTTCACTCATTCTGATATCGAATCAAGAAGAAGACAAACTTCCCTATATGCAATATGACCATTCTGCATTTCTTGGAAGAGATCAAGGAAATAGCACTGGGTGCGACTACCTCGGGTATCCTTCTCAACATAATAATAACACTGCGAGGCCTAGACTCATATACAACAAGATGTTTCCATAAATATGTTTGGCCCAAAAGAACATTACAAACTTCGAGAGGGGCAACATCACACAATACCTCATCTCTGAAGGGCTCGATGCTGTATGATAGGCGACATTGTTGGCTGACGTGGATTTTGCTTCCTTGGTGGAGCCACCTAATGGTGTAGGGATGCAGGTGCAGCATTGTCTATAGGGAGAGTCACTTGAAAACCTCTACTTAGATGAGGTTCTTCTAGCTACCTCTATCAACGATGAAGTGCAATAGGGTACCCTTCACCCACATCTATGAATGGAAAAGGCACTCGCCTTCCTCTGGCTCATTTGGTTCACTGAGCTAGAACTTGGTGGTAGCAATGGTAGCAATGGGTTATGTATCTATGATCTGTATCCCCCTTTGTAGTTATGACTCGGAGTTGGAACACACATCTGATTCAGAGGATTTCACCTTAGCCACCAATGACTGCTTCGAGTGACAATCAACAATGTTATGCTAAGGGATCTTATGGAAGTTGCACAACTTCCCGATATCTTTCTTTGTCTTTCCGGTGTCCTTCCTTACTTGCGGCCTAGACTGGTTGTCCTGAGGTTGTCCATCTTTTATCTATCCCTTTTTTTGCAAGTTGGGGCTGCCCTTTCCTGGCTTTTGCTGTGCGGGGTTCCCAGGCCCAAATTTTCGCGTCTTTTGTTTGAGCTTCTGCTCAATTTTGACGACATATTGATAGGCCTCGCCCAAATATGAGATATTCAGAAACTCCATTTCAGCATGGATGTATCTATGCAGACCATCATGATACTTGAGCACCAGATGTCGCTCAGAATATCTGATACCCAACTTGGTGTGCAAGGTATGGAAGATATTTGTGAACTCGGACACCGCTTTGTCTCTTTCCTGCCATAGCGTGGTCCATTTTGTGTACAGGTCGTCATAACTTCCAACATGGTAGTATTGTTCTTTAATAACATCCCTGAAGTACTCTCAGGTGACTATGACTGTAAATAATGAGGGTTCCTCTGTTTTCTTTTGGTCATAGAAAGTTTCCCACCAATATTTGACATGGGGGACAACTTTGAGGAGCGCAAAAGTAATATTTTCTCTATTCGAGAATTTATGGACAAATAAATACCCTTCTAGCAGATTCAACCATTTTTCTACTACCTCTGCATCTATATGACCTTCAAATATAGGAATAGCGAAGTTGATTTGTACCTTGAAGGTGGTGACATGTCCATTTGTGGAAGATGCATCACCTGTTGGTAGCCACCGAAGGATTTGTGCAAAACTATCCATCATCTTGTTCCTCTATTGCGTGAGGGATTCCTCGAGCAAGATTTTGAAGGGATATCATGTCCTGTTGTCTTTCTTTTCTTCTTCCATGAGAGGTCATTTGGGCGCGCGAGACATTTTTTCCTCAAGAGAAACAAGCTCGAGACCCAACTCTTTGTACCCTGACCTCGTTGGGGACATGTATTAAGAACGATGAGAAACAAACCACTTTGATACCATTGATCTAGAAAATATTTGCAGAACAAAATGAATACATATTATTATCAAAATATGCTTAACAGAGAATAACAGATATAAAATAAAACTGGTTTCTATTCAATAAGGAAATAAGTTGAAACTGTAAAATGCAGCGGAAACAAGCTTGCTAGAATGGTGGCAGCGTATCTCTGAGAAGAGATGTGATGGTTGCACTCATTTACAAGAAGATGATTACAATGAGGCCCTGAAGGCCTTTTTACAATAAAATAGGAATTTCAAAAACCCTAGATTTCCAAAAAACCTAACCCTAGGAGATGAAGTGACAAAAGTCATGTGGGCTCTGTTTGGGTAAGTTAGTACATCAACTTCCAGGGGTCGTAACTTTTTCATACAATCTTTGTTTTAGTCTCATGATATCCTGTTGGAAAGGTCTATCCGAGGACTACACGTGTTTATGCAACGTATCAATCATCATTTTAACTATGGCAAGCCCTAAAAAACACTGTTTATGGCCCCAAAACGGTTGCGCAAGTCAAGGACTTGAAAACTAGGGAAAAAATTGCCCAACTGAAAAACTGCCAAAATGAGTTAGATGGAATAGGTGGGAGGCCACCGACATCCATCTAGATCAATTTTCCTTAGTGAAATTTGTGCATCCTCTCTACATCATTCACAGTTAAAGAACTCCTCTCTCATTGTGGGGATACATGATATAGAAGACTGAGTCGACCGAGAGGATAGTTGGAAGGTCAGACATTTTAGTTTCTCTCTAGTCCATTCTCCTTCTTTTATTTATTTTTTTTGTCTTTTCTCCCACATGGAAAGGGTCTCATTAAAGTCTCAATATCTCTTTACGTGCAACAACAAAATTCTTGAATATACATATATTACATACAAAAATTGGACATCAATTGTGATGGCATGGGGCTTTTCATGCCAACAAGTTGATTTCCTTCATTGTCCATAGCCTTAAAAAATGCATGTGTTGATCGTCTTAGAGCCTGATTCAATATCCAATTGTTCTTGTTGGATCTGATTTGGATCGCACCTCCCCATTGAGAGGGTTTTGGTCCCCGAAAGATGCCAAGGATAGTCAATAGCCAATTGTTCTTGTAGAAATGAGTCTTCCTTCAACTCCTCTAGTCCATGAGGTGCAAGGTATTTAATAGTTATAAGAACCTGATGTTCTTCCTCCTCATTCAACATGAATGGTTCTAACAACTTTAAATTTTCTACATTCACCATTGAGTTGATCTGCATACAAGGTGGAAGTTTCATCTTGAAGGAATTCTCATTCACTTGTTCAATTATTTCAAATGGTTCATATATAAGGGGCTTGAGTTTCTTTGATGATCCTTGCATTCATTCCTTAAAGAGATAGAGCCACACCTTGTCTCCAACACAAAATTTATGATCTTCCCTATGTTGATCATGCTTGTATTTATACAAGTGTTGGCTCTTCTTGAGATGATCTTAAACCCTTAGATGTATATACCCAATCTTTTCCATGAATGGATTACCTTCTTTTCTTCTCCTTGTAGTCCAACTTCTTCTTTCTACTATCCATAAACAATGTCAAATGGTGAAGGAGGTAAATAACCAAAAGAAGTCTTGAAAGGAGACTTTATGGTGGAAGAATGAAGTGCTTTGTTGTAAGAGTGTTGAATGTAGACTATTTTATCATCCCAAGTATTTGGATGTTTTCCATTGTAACATCTCAAAAATTGTACCATAGTCATGTTTACTACCTTGGTTTGTTTGTCAGTATCAGGATGGAAGGAAATGGAGCACTTTAACTTGGTATCTATTCTTTCCCAAAGAATTGTACAAAAACTTTCCAAGAACCTGTTGTCCTGATTAGATATAATGGAGGCTGGAAATTCAAAATGTACCCAGACATGGATGAAGAATAGTTTATAAGCCTCTCATCTCGAGTTTGTCTTCTTATAGGGAATGAGCACACACATTTTTCTGAAATGGTCTAATACGACGAACAAGTAGTCATGGCCTCTATGAGTCATAGGAAAACCTCCAACAAAGTCCATGGATATGCTCTCCCAAGGTCTACTTGGCATTGGAAATGGCATGTACAAGCCAAGTTTATGATTGCTTGGATTGTTAGTGCTGCAAAGAATGTAGCCTCTAACAAACTTTTCCACCGGCTCCTACATCTTCGGCCAATACATATACCGTTGCAGATTCACCATTGGCTTTGTCATGCAAAATGTACAAAAACCCTAGAAGTGTGTGCTTCTCTAAACAATTGAACCCTTATGTCCTAAAGTATGCATAGTTTGTCTAGTTTGTATAACAACCTATCTTGGAGGTGGTATTCATTTCCTTCAATTAAAATGACTAAAATATCCTTTACCTGCTTGCAGACTCATATGAAGTCCTCATCTCCCTCATAATTTTCACCCAAAAGTTCATGAGTGAAAGGCTCGAGTTGTTGCATCTTTCTTTGACTTTGTAGATACTTAAGGGGTTGATGATTTGTTTGCGTGATTTTCTTTTTTCCCAAGAGTTAATGCTTCCACTTTTTTTTTGCTTGTACAATAGCAAAAATATCCTTATCATATGTGGGATAGTCAAGAACTGCTCCATGAAAAAACTATGAATAAAAGCGCACATGCCTTCCTCCTTGCATGAGTACCACTCTTAATGCATATCCTCTAGCATCAATATCTGTCTCAAAAGGTCACTACAAATTCGGAATGGATAAGGCTAGAGCATCACTGATTTTCTTCTTGAAGTCTTCAAATGCTCTTTGTTGTGTCTTACCCTAATGAAATCTCTTTCCTTTGGCATTTATGAAATGAAATTGTGTTGCTACTATGAAGAAGTTTACAATGAACTTTCTCAAATACTAAGCCTCTCCCATGAAACTCCCGACGTTCGCAACATTGGTGAGAATATGCTATTGGGTGATGGCTGCAATCTTCTCTAGAGCTACCCTCAACTCTCCTCCCCTAATCATGTGCCCAAGATATATCAAGGAAGTCTTTCCAAACTCATATTGATGTAAGTTGGCAATTAATTGAGTCTTCTTTAAGGTATCTAGTACCTTTGTCACATGTGAGAGGTGCTCTTCTCTTGTTTTGAATGTTTTCTTCAATACATCTTCTGATTTGACCCTCACTGGGTGGTAACTTGATTTGAGGTCCAACTTACTAAAGAATTTGGCTTGTTGTAGTTGATCCAACAAGTCATCAATCCTTGGAAAAGGATATTTATTCTAGATGGTGATCTTATTTAGGGTATGGTAGTTGTTATCACATATTTCTGCAGGGGGATGTTTTCCTTTGAAGTTGGCCATTGGGTGACCAAGTGTGAAAGAGTTGGGGTTTAAAAACCACAAATGTTGTTCATCCAAAGGCGGAGCATGATTGTGCAAAGGCACACACATATTAAATTTGGGTCGCGGATCTCATGAGGAGAAATCAACTGTGGAAATCCATCAAGCAGATCAGATCGACAACCATCGAGCGATCGGGGTCATAGAGTTGCACGAAGTATAGCGTCAGAGTTATGAAATCGCGAGGCCATCCTAGTCGTTGATCTTGGGAAGGACACGTGGTGCAATATTAGCATAAGTCGTTATTTCACGAGATGGAGCAGTCAAAGAGCAGAGTCTTTAGAACTCGTGAAATGGGAAATCGTGAAATGATCTTAGCCATTCATTTCATGAGGATGCATGGTGCATGATTAGCATAAGTCGTGATTTTGTGAGATGGAGCAGTCAAAGAGTAGAGTCCTTAGAACTCGCGAAATGCGAAATCATGAAAAGATTGCAGCCGTTGATCAAAAGAGAGATCTGGACCGTCGAAATCCACATCTAGGCGCATAGGTGAAGATCAAATATGGACCATTAGATCCGAGCATGTAAAGGTATATCACGGTCATCCGATGCAAGGAGACATGTGTCACTCAATCCAAGCAATCACAATTTCCCAACTTGGGTTTTTCAGCATGGAACACAGTGTGAACTCGTGAAACATAAAATCCCGAAATGCCTAGGAATTAGGCCCACGATCATAGCCCATGGTCATATAGAAGTAGGGGCATAAAGAAAGGTAGGCGTCTGATTGAGCAGCAGGCAACCAAAGCCATTCGAGGAGATGATCTTGATCATCAAGATCAATGAAAGTCCAATTGTTGATCTAGATGGGTCATTTCGTGGGATCGAACATCGAGATATTTGAAATCAAGGGGAGTGAAAACTCCCGATAAGAAAAATCCCAAAATTTCATATGGATAAGCACAAGGTCACGACCTGAGGTTGTGTGGAGCGATTGATAGGAGCTGTGCCAAGGGCCGAAAATGCTTGTTTTGGTCTCATCAGAAGATCTGCGTGGTTTCGAAGCATTGGGCTTGACTTGGAGGAGTCATAAACGTCTCCTGGAGCATTCATGGGTGTCAGGATCCATCCCGATCCTGATGCAGGTAGTTAATGAAAATAGGGGGAGGTGGTTGAAACCTTGCCTCACCCCATAAATGGAAAGCATGGAGGAGATGACCATGGAAAATAGAGTTGTCAGCCCGTGGTACCCCTGCGAGTGGTTTTTCCTGCAACCTCATACAGTTCTGAGATCACGTCTGACAGAAGAAGATGCAGACGCCAAGTTTTGAATGTAATAGCCAGGTCACATCCTTGAGGGTGGGAAACTATTCTTAGTATAAATACTCAGTTTTTATATTTTGTTAGGGTCGATGGTTGAGCTAGGCTCCCGTATTGTAAATTTTTAATGAAGCTCTGGTTCTTCTAGTTATGTATCTATATTTGAGACTTATTGTTTAATGTAAGTTAGCTTCTTTTCATATCTCTGTAAACAGTCGTGTTAGAACACTCGGCCATGGAGGATCCAATCGAAGGTAGTTATGTTTTTTTGATGTAGGTTTGATCACAGTGACATCGTGACCAGTTTAATCAGTTTATGTGTTGTCTTTTCCCTCCAACACTGAATGACTCGAGCATGGATGATCCAATCAGGTTGTTGTTATTGAATTATGATGTATGTTTGATTTTAGTTCAGTGATAATCTCATTCAGTTCCTTAAAACTATGAACCAAGAGGATCTTGTCTTCTCATTTTTTCCCTCTTTAGCCCGATGGAAGATCGAATGTCCATAGCAGACCTCTTCACTCTCCTCAAGTTCTTCCCCCTACTCACCTTCATTAAAACTTACTAACTGAAGTTAGATCAATACCTCATCTGCTTATGCATACCAGCCCAGTTTTATGAGTTAAACAGACATAATCCTAAGGATGTGTCCATTAGACCACCCTTAAATTTATTCATTGTGACATATAAACTGATGGGTACTAGGCTTACCTCTACCTCAATCCAGAGGTGACTTCCAGTGCTAACATTTATGGCGCCATTGTCGAGGATGAATTGAATATTTTCCCTGGGTAGAAAGACAACGAAATTATGATTCTAAAGGTGCATCAGACATCAGAACCTTTGAAGATTGCGCTTGCACCTAGTGACTCCACTGAGGCAAATCCACTATCTCGACTCCACTTTTTCAGTGTGGATACCTCTGGCTACAACTATAGCCCCTGGGAGAACACAATGATCAAATCTGGTCTTTGATGGTGAACAAAGACCAGACACACTCATTCTTCATATCATTCACTTGGCGACTCCATGGTTAAAGAATTGATCGACGACTCCACTGGTTTGAAATGGAAAAAATCCTAGCTCGAAGGTATTCTCCTTTTAATTTTTCTATTGTTCCTAGTTTTCCCAATGTTGTCCCTACTATGGATGAATGGGGTGATTATTTGCCCATATTTAGAAAACAAGGAGATGACAAACCTTCTGAGCATCTCCGTGAGTTTCATGAACTCATGCATAAGTGGGAGATACATCATGAGGACATATTAATGAAGATGTTCATGTTCTCATTAGACAGGGATGATAGCGAGTGGTATCGATCCTTGCCCCCTGCTAGCATCTCCTCCCTGAGAGAGTTTCAAGCAACTTTCAATACTCAATGTCAAAATTTTTATTCCTCTGAGTTAATTCATCATAGTTGTTGTGGCGAATATAGAGACGGTGTTCAGGACATAGTTCGTTCTTGCAAAAGATGTGAGAATGAAGGATATACTTCGGAGGAGTTGATGGAGCTAGTAAAATCTCTTTCTGCAAGGATGGAAGAATTGGAGGCATATTTCGCTTGCTACTCCTATGAAGAAAATGCAGAAGATATTTTGGTCCTTGAAACATATGTTCTTGGAATCCTTGCTTATGATGAAGAAGTGAGGTTGGATATTGACCAAGAACAAACAGCTTTTGACAGATATCCCAGCAAGGACGACAAAAAGCAGAGCTCTTCCATGGTTCTTGTTTATAGTGATTGTGAAATTGATCCTGGGGAAAGCCATGAAGGAGAAAAGAAGGATCCACATCTCTTGGCTATCTTAGTTCATAAGTTTTCCCCTTTCAATTTCTCAACCATATCTGGTTATCCACATCCAGTTTCATCTATAAATGATTGGGATGATTATCTTTCGAGATTCATAGGAAGCAAGCATGACCATCCCGGTGAGCACTTATTAAAATTTCATGTATACATGCTTCAATATGGCTTCTTTCACGAGGATGTTTGGATCAAGATGTTCTTTTTTTCTTTAGAAGAAGATGCTCTTGGATGGTTTCTATCTCTCCCTGCTGCTAGCATCCATTCTTTGAAGGATTTTCACGATGATTTTAATTTGTATTACGGGAAGATTTATTGGGCTCATCTTATTTTTTATGACTGTTGTAAGAAGTTTGCACTCCACATTCTGCAGATGATAGAGTGTTCATCGTGTGATGAGTCTGGTAAAGATATGATTGAGAGATAAAGCGCAGAGAATCTTCCAGTCCTTGAGGTGGATGTTGTTGGCAGCTCTACTGAGGATGATAATGAAGATTTCATAACTGTAGAGGCCTTGATTTCTACTCTTGACGTGCCTATTGTCCCAAGATTTGATGATTTTTTAGATGAGGATAAGTAGAGCCCCACACCATAGTTTTTTTACCAGAGGAGCAGTCGGCTTGTATATGACAGCTACGGATCAGATTCCGAGCTGGATATGTAGGATTTGCAAGAGCATGCATCATAGCCTTATCCTCTATTCGTTGAGGAAACACATTGTGAGGAAATCAGCCATCCTGAGCAACGTGATGAAGATCGGATTTTTCCCATGGGTCTTGTTTATGATGATTATGAATCTGACCCTTGGGAGAGATAAGAAGAAGAACCAGAGGAGCAACAAAAGGGGCAGTTTATCCCCTGTCTTGAGCCTATCCATGCACAGCCATCACCTGAGATCAGTCAGCCTGCATCGATTGTTCACCCACTTGTGCCTACTAGAGATATTCAACCATGTGTGAGCAGTTGTGTAGTAGAGAAGGCGCCTATGACAAATTTTCTGGAGTTTTCCTCTCAGCATAGGAGCATGTGAAGGAATACATGGAATTGTGTTTCCTTCATGTTTTTAAGCCACCCAGCTTTATCCTGACCTCATCCTTAGGAGGAAAGATGAAGAATGTAACCATTTTGTTGTCACAGTTGCATTATTTATTTTCAATCATCAACTTAGTGAAGCAGCTTCTAGTTAGGAAGTTACTTGAATGGCTATGGTGGAAGTTTGCCTTCACCTAGCACCATGTAAAAATCAATTAGTTTAGGACTGTACATAAATAAGATCCTGTGGAGCATGTGTTTTTGTTTTTGTTTTTCTTACTTATCGGCCTGTATGTTTCAACGGGATCTTTGTTGAGAATGAATCCATATCCCAATGCATAAGGCGATTGGAACTGCTTGTTCTTGGGAGCTCACAGAGAGCATGCCATCCCCCATGGAGCCTAATGTTATCACACATTTCTACAGGGGGATGTTTTCCTTTGAAGTTGGCCATTGGGTGACCAAGTGAGAAAGAGTTGGGGTTTAAAAACTGCAAATGTTGTTCATCCAAAGGCAGAGAGCGATTTTGCAAAGACACGCACAAATTAGATCTAGGTCGCGGATCTCATGAGGAGAAATCAATGGTGGAAATCCATCAGGTAGATCAGATCGACATCCATTGAGTGATCGGGATCATAGAGTTGCACGAAGTATAGCGTCAGAGTTCTGAAATTGTGAGGCCATCCTAGTCGTTGATCCATGGAAGGACACATTGCACAAGATTAGCATAAGTCACGATTTAGCAAGATGGAGTAGTCAAAGAGTAGAGTCTTTAGAACTCGCAAAATGCTAAATCGCGAAATGATCTGAGCCGTTCATTTCATAAGGATGCGTGGTGCACGATTAGCATAAGTCACAATTTCGCGAGTTGGAGCAGTCAAAGAGCAGAGTCTTTATAACTCGTGAAATGTGAAATCGCGAAAAGATCGTAGCCGTTGATCAAAAGAGAGATCTGGATCGTCGAAATCCACGTCTAGGCGCGCAGGTGATGATCAAATCTGGACCATTAGATCTGAGCGCGTAAAGGTAGATCAGGGCCATCCGATGCAAGGGGACACGTGTCACTCGATCCAAGCAATCATGATTTCGCAACTTGGGGTTTTCAACGTGGAACACCGTGTGAAATCGCGAAATGAAAAATCACGAAACACCTGAGAATTAGGCCCACGATCACAACCCAAGGTCATATAGAAGTAGTTCCATAAAGAAATGTAGGCGTTTGATTGAGCAACAGGTAGCCGAAGCCATTAGAGGAGATAATCCTAGCCGTTAATATCAAAGAAAGCCCAACTGTCGATCTAGATGGGTCATTTTGCGGGATCGAACATCAAGATATTTGAAATCAAGGGGAGTGAAAACTCCCGACATCAGAAATCCCAAAATTTCATATGGATAAGCACGAGGCCATGACCCGAGGTCATGTGGAGCGATGGATAGGAGTTGCACCAATGGCCGAAAGCACTTGTTTTGGTCTCATCAGAAGATCTGCGTGGTTTCAAAGCACTAGGCTTGACTTAGAGGAGTCGTAAATGTCTCCTGGAGCATTCATGGGTGTCAGGCTCCATCCCAATCCCAATGCAGTTAGTTAATGAAAGTAGGGGGAGGTGGTTGAAACCTCACCTCGCCCCATAAATGGAAAGCATGGAGAAGCCGACCATGGAAAATAGAGTTGTCATCCCGTGGTACCCCTACGAGTGGTTTTTCCTTCAAGCTCATACTGTTCTAAGATCGCGTCTGACAGAAGAAGATGCAGACACCAAGTTTTGAATGTAATAGCCAGGTCACATCCCTAAGGGTGGGAAATTGTTCTGAGTATAAATACTCAGTTTTGATATTTTGTTAGGGTCGATGGTTGAGCTAGGCTCTCGTATTGTAAATTTTTAATGAAGCTCTGGTTCTTCTGGTTATGTATCTGTATTTGAGACTTCTTGTTTAACGTAAGTCAGTTTCTACAACTATGTTAGAACACTCGGGCATGGAGGATCCAATCGAGGGTATTTATGTTTTTGTGATGTAGGTTTGTTCACAGTGACATCACGACCAGTTTAATCAGTTTATGTGTTGTCTTTTCCCTCCAACGTTGAATGACTCGGGCATGGATGATCCAGTCGGGTTATTTTTATTGAATTGTGATGTATGTTTGATTTTAGTTCAATGATAATTTCATTCAGTTCCTTAAAACTCTTAACCAAGAGGATATTGTCTTCTGAGTTTTTTCCTCTTTAGGCTACTGGAAGACCGGATGTCCATAGAAAACCTCTTCACTCTCCTCAAGTTCTTCCTCCTACTCACCTTTATTACAACTTACTGATTGAAGTTAGATCAATAACTCATCTTCTTATGCATACCATCCCAGTTTTATGAGTTAAAGCGACATAATCCTGAGGCTGCATCCATTAGACCACCCTTAAATTTATTCATTGTGACATATAAACTAATGGGTACTAGGCTTACCTATGCCGCAATACAGAGGTGACTTCCAGTGCTAACAATAGTCAATTCACATCCTCCAACTTCTATCTTTCTTTGGAACCATGATGATGAGTGAACCACGTGGTGATGTACTAGGTCTGATGATTCCCTACTTCAAAAAATATTGTAGATACTTACTTCATCTTCTTCAAAGATGGACTGCCTATACAACCCAATTTTAGGCAGTGGTGACTCTGAAAACAACTGAATCTCATGTTCAACCTCTCTCTTGGGTGGTATTCCCCGAGGATCTCAAAACACTTCCCTGCAGGATTCAATCAATTGTTGTAGTTGTTGATGTTTCCCGCCACTACATCCTTCCAAGGATGCCTTCATATCCAACTTGGTTCCTTCTTCTTATCGCTTTCCTTCTCTCAATAACAACAAGACAAACTTATTTGTACTTCCCATGATTCTTCTTACATGATGTGCATTGATCAAAGAGAGCTTAACTTTGTCCTTGTGTGCATTTATGGCATAGAATTTTTGATCCCTGACTAGACTATATTGATTTTCTATCCTTCTTGAAATGGCATCCCTCACATACAAATATGGACTTCCCAATATGACTCCACATATGTCTAGAGGAACCACATATGCAACTACTTCATCAACAAAGTTTTGATTGATGAAAAACTTAAATTTGCACTACTTTCTCACTTTTAATTCCACATCTTGCCTCACCCAACCCAGGGGGTATGGATGCAGATGATATTGAGTCTCCAACCCAAGCCTCTCAACAAGTTGTGCAAGTATCAAGTTGGATTGTGAACCAATATTGAACAAACAATTCACCTCTCTTTACTTCATGTAGATTTTATTGTAAAAGAGTTTAGTTGTTGCCTTCTCTTCCTTGTGACTGCAGCCAACTAATTCCACCTCTTTCTTAATATTAGTGCAGTTAATATTCCCTTCTGGGTATGAGGTGTTATCCACCCATTCCTCAACATCCACTGATATCAATACTTTCTTCTTCCTTTTCTAGAAATATTTGGGGTGCTTCTCAGGGTGCATTTTCTTATTGTGTTTCTACCATGATCTTCTTCTCATTCCACTTCTTCTTGTTTTTCTTCTTTCTTTGTTGCTCTTGTGGTTCTACTTGCTTGTGAGTAGTTTTTGGCTTCCACTTTTCTTCTTCAAGGTACTGTGCTTGAATATTGGCCTCGTCAATTTTTGTTTTGGTCTAAGAAACATTATTTTTCTATAAATACGAGGCAAAAATGCCCCCAAATACTTGAATAACATGTTGGGACTTTTGAGAGAGACTCCCATTTGAATTTCTCTCTTCCTGAACTCTATCATGAACTCCTGCACTAATTGTCCTTGTCTCTACCTAAAGTAATTCCATAATATTTGTTGGTGTTACTCATATATTATTGGATAAAACTAAGATTTGATCATGTCCTTGAACACCTCCCAATCAATCATTGGTGGCTCATTTCCTAGTGTTATGCATACTATGTCACTCTCCCACCATGTCAAAGCACAACCTTTAATCTTCAATCGAGCAAAAGCAATATTTTGTTTTCCAATTATTTTATGCACGATGGAGTATACCTCCATATATTGTAGCCATTGGTTCAGCCTAATAACATCCACTTCCCCAATATATGGCTTAATTTCCACCTTGGCCTCCACACATAAAGGTACCCGTGTCTTGTTGTAGCTACACTCTCCCATCTCTAGCTCAGTATTATGCTTTGTTTCTAACTTATTTTCTTCCTTCTCAAGGCCTTCATGACAATCCTTTGTTGATGGTATTTCCTTTTTCTTCACTTCCAATAGTTGTGACACCATGGATGTCAATGTAGAAAAACTATGCTCAAAATGATCCAATGTGAACCTAATATCTTCTTCCTTTTCTCCTTCATAATGTTCCCTCGATATTCTCGATTCTCTACTTCACTCTAGCCCTGGAAACAAATCTTGTCCCTTTCGTTTGTAATCACAACAGGTACTTACCATACAGGTCTCACTAAATGCATTTCAACTTCTTCTCTAATGCCATCTGATTCATAAATAGGAGGCTTATATCCTACCCATCTCACCAACATAGAGTCCTCTTCAAAACAAATACTCATAGTTCTCATCAACTTATAAAAAATCGACTAACAAGATAAAGTTGAGTCGACCAGGAAACAAAACCAATCAACCACACTAGGTCAAATCATCCAAATGAGCATGCACAAACTCCCAAAATTTGAGTCAAAAGTAATGAAATTCTTCCAAGTCAAGTCAAATGGAAGGAAAGTCGACCAAGTCAAGTCAGATGGAAGTTTGGTCGACCAAGTGAACCAAATCGGCCAGAAAAAAGTCCAGTTAGTTAGAGGATGGATCTCTTTGGATATTAATTGTTTTTTAGAAAATGGGGAAAGGCATAAATGAATCTCGGTGAAGTCAAAACGCTCATGGGAAATTCAAACCAACCAATAGCGGAGAGCACAACTAAGAGGTCTAATTTGACAACCCATGGCATGTAAAAAGTGTTTTAAGGACATTTTCGGTAACCCACAACACATTCAAATTCCCAGGGGAAATTTTTATAATCCCATGTCAACTAAAAAATTCTTGAATTCAAGTTAGACATCCAACGATAGAGGAAAATTCCTAGGGATAAATTTGTAGTGGGTGAACTTGTAAAAATGTGTCTGTGTCGTGGATAGCTAATGAATACCCCAACAACACCCCACACTTCGATAGATAATCCATCCATGATTTATGGGCAAAGGAAAATTCCCCAACAAGTTGATAATGTTCCCACGACTCTTAAAACAAAATTAGAAACCCCCAAGTGAATAACAATGGCTCAAGAAGAAGGGCCTTCGATTTCCAACTTTTGAATCAACATACGAGTGTGGTTAAAGAGATGTTATTTTGATTTACTAACCTGCAAGGACCATATGAATATAAAATGAAATCAAATAATAACTGGCATGAACTTCTCTTTGCTAAAAAATACTCATACATCCATTAAGTTATAATGCACACCATTTACCATTCATAAAGAATGCAACCACAAGAAATCATCACACATAAACTCAAAATTTACTCTGGAAACCTAAATGGGAAAACCAAGATTCTTTTGGCTTCGACCAAGATCTTTATTATTCAACAATGGGAAAATTACAGACTCTCTGGTTCATCTCTATGCTCCTCAATTGCATTTGGGTAACCTCTCTACATCATTCACAACCAAATAACCCCTCTCTCATTGTGGGGATACATAATATGGAATACAAAGTCGACCGGGATTTTAGCTGGAAGGTCAGGAATCCCCAACGTTTCAACTTCTCTCTAGTCCATTCTCCTTATTTTCTTTATTTGTTTGTGTTTTCTCCCACATGGAAAGATGAAAGTCTCAATATTTCTTTACGTACAACAATATATTGCCTGTCTTTACATATATTACATACAAAAATTGGACAACAATCGTGATGGAATGGGGCCCTTTATTCCAACAATTTGATTTCCTTCATCATCCATAGCCTTAAACAATAACTATGATGATAATCTTAGAGCATGCCCCAATAGCCAATTGTTCTTGTTGGATCCAATTCGGATCATAATTAGTTATTCTGACTCCTTTTTCAAAGGGGTGACATGAAGTGAAATAGGAGAAAAAGGGAAAGATCAAGAATTTTTTTGTTAAAGGAAAAAAAACTGAAATATACATGATTAATGTGATTTTATTATTGCAAGTGTAATATGCATCCATACTTTTATTTGTATCATGCCTTAATCACATATACTTTTATTTGTATTGTGCCTTAAGCACCTAAAAAATGTATTTTTCTCAAATTGAATAAAAATTGCTAACAAATAGTGCACAAGCACAACAAGACAAGAAATTATGGAAATGGATTTATGCCATTCTCTACTCATGTATTGATCTCATGATATAAATTTATAATACATGTATTTGACCACTTCTAGGTCTAGATCTCACTGACAACTCATCAATGGATCATGGCAACACCTCATCAAAAGATAATGATTACAACTCATAAGTAGGTGGTCTTGGACTTTTTGATTGTCTAGTGACTCACAGTCTAACATTCCCCGCCTCAATCACAATTCTGAATAATTGTTTCAGTAAGGAAACAATAACTGGTATCATCTTCAGTCTCCGATATGAAACTTTTGAACTGAGCTTCGATGAAGATATGCCTGAAAAAACATTGTTGGTTACTTCACTCTTGCTACCACTCTTGGGCTGACCCAGGCTCATATCTACTATGGTTTCCAACAAAACCCCCCTAAAACTATCAGCTCTCCTGGTAAACCAGAAGGCAACACAATGCACAAAATGCACCGCGTAGTCTCACCCGAGATAATTCTTATGGGTGGTTGCAATGCTCAAGTGCTTGCAACCTAGGATTGAGTGGGGATCTAGGATTAAATTATGTAGACTTCATTTGTTACTTTAACATTCAACTTACATTGAATATCCTGTCATTCTTACTCATGAATGTAAAATATCAGATCTAACTAGTCATTCACGCAATTGTCTAACATCTAATCATTGACAATAAAGGAAATACAAAATATTCACTCACCTAAGACATGATCTACCATGGTTCACCCTTCCTAGGATACGTCCACAAATATTTGGTTGCTCTACGATTTTATTATGGTGTTTCCAAAACTATAGCGCCACGCACATTACAATTCTCCTCAGACAGGTCGAGATCTACAATGAGGCATACTAGATCACACAAGGATCCTCATCCCGTGATCTAACCCTCAATATCTTCCTTATTTCCTCTCCCCATCTCAACAAATCACAAAATAGATTAGATTTACAGTCATTCTATCTTCGATCGACATAGTAACAATGACCAACCAAAAGATAACCT
>JZKD02S1685165.1:118956-137176 GCA_000966675.3 Picea glauca | reverse complement strand
TTAACCATTTTTCTAGGGCTTCTACATCTATCTGTCCTTTAAATACAAGAATATCAAAATTAACTTGTACCTTGAAAGGAGAGATGCCTTCAAAGTTTCTGCCTGATGAAGATGCCCCTGATGTTGTCGGCAGGCATTTAAGGATGTGGGCAAAATTCTCCATCATTTCGTCCCTCTGTCACGTGGGTGCTTGCTCAAGGAACAGATTGATAGGTTCGTCTGCTCCATCATTTTTCTTTTCTTCCGCCATTGAGTTTTTCTTGGATGTGTGAGAGAGATGGTCTTCAGGAGAGACAAGCTGGAGAACCAACTTTCTATACTCAGACCTCGTCAGGGAAATGCACTGAAAAAAAAATGATCAAGAGCAGTATGCTCTAATACCACTGATCCAGATTACTTTCGGCACAAAATGCGATCGGAGATATAATAAAGAAATGCACAGAGATATCACATATATTCAATAATATAATAGAAATATATCAAAGATGCAACCATAAACACAGATATACAGTAATACATGATTTCTATTAATGAAAGAAATGTACAAAAACTGTAAAAATACAGAGTGAAAGACTCGCTAGAATAGTGGCAGTTTATCTCTTAGAAGAGATGTGACGGCTACTCGCATTCACAAGAATATGATTACAATGAGGCTCTGAAGGACTTTTTACAATAAACAGGAATTCCAAAAACCCTAGACATCCAAAAACCTAACCCTAGGAGATCAAGCCCCAAAATTCATGTGGGCCCCGTTTGGGTAAGTTAGTACATCAACTTCTCGGGGTCGTAACTTTTGCATACAATCTCCGTTTTAGGTGTATGGTAGGTCGTTCAAAAGGTATCATCAAGGAGATTCATTTTGGGGGATAAATCATGCATTTTGCTATCATTGAGAACATCAATCTTGAAAAAACCTCATTTAGGCTCGCAAAATGGCCCCAGAAGTTAAAACCTACTAAAAATAGTAAATTGCCAAAATTGCCATAAAATTGTTTTGAGCCAGTTGGAAAAGGTGGGTGGCCACCGATATCCACATGGATCAATCCTCCCTCCTTAGAAAGCAATGGTCTCCATTTCGTTGATTTCCCAAGGTAGAGGGAAAAGCGTTTGTTAGATCTGCGTCTAAGTGAGCTGCTTGTATTGTTGGAGACATCGTGTTTCTCAGTTTGTGGAAGTATCTCAAGAACATGTTGAGGTTGAGGTTGTTCAACAAGTCAAGATACATGAGAGGACAGTGTGCAGAAGGAATCTTTGCACTTTTCTACAGCCTTTTCAACCTGCTTTTGTTGGATAGAAGGTGCTTGGGGCAAGGCCATAGTGGTTGCAGTGTCCTTCTGTTCTCCTTTTGAACAGATTGTGAAGAAGCTAAATTTTGCAGTATGAGATAATACCTTGCGACACTTTTTAGGTGGAACAATAGTCAGAAATACCTATAGTATTCTATAGAGATGAACCCCCAAAGTAACAATGACACTATGGGGTTGAGACTCATAAACAAGATGGCGCTTCCACATATATGGCTGGCCCAAGAGAACATCACAGACATCCAGTGGGGCAACATCAAATAATACCTCATCCTTGAAGTGTTGGATGTCGTATGACAACCGACATTGTTGGCTGACAGAGAGATCTCGTCCTTGCCGAAGCCACCCGATGTTGTATGGATGCGGGTGTGGTGTTGTCGACAATCCCAACTGTTTGACGACCTCTGCTGAGATGATGTTTTTTTGGCTTCCGCTATCAACAATAAAATGCAGTGGGGTCCCCTTCACCCACATCTATGAATGAAAAAGGCGCTCCACCTCTTCAGGATCTGTTGGTTCTTCTGGTGAATTGTTGCGGTCGCGACAATGGTAGTGGGTTTTGCGTCAATGATCTTTCCTTTCCCAGTGTTTTCATAATCAGATTCTGAATCAGGGTTTGGCTCCTTATCTTTGATCTCAGCCACCAATGACTGTTTTGAGTGACATTCATCGGTGTTGTGCTAGGGGCTTTTATTGAAATCACACCATTTTCCGGTGTCCTTCTTTGTCTTCCCGTGACCCTTATTTTCCTATGTCTTGGATTGGTTTTCGGGAGAGTGTTTGTTAGGTCCGTCTTTGTCATACTTTACTTGTTGCAGATTTGCAGACTAGAATTCCCATTTGTTCTGGTGATTAAATTTCTGCTCAATTTTAACAGCATATCAATAAGCAGCACCGAGTGATGAGATGTCCAGAAAATCCATTTCAGTATGGATGTATCTATGTAGAGCTCCATGGTATTTCAAAACCAAATGTCGCTCGGAGTCTTTGATACCTATCTTGGTGCACAAGGTATGGAAGGTATTGGTGAACTCTAGAACTGCTTGGCCCCTCTCTTGCCGTAGTGTGGTCCATCTCATTTACTGGTCCTCATTGTTGCCAACAAGGTAATACTGTTCCTTTACCGCATCCACAAAAAAATCCCAAGTGGGATCGGCCCCATATATTCCATACTCCTTTGTGGAACTTTTCTCCCAGTAAGTTTCCCACCAATGTTTTACACGAGGGAGATCTTTAAGGAGTGCGAAAGTGATCTTTTCTTTGTCGGAAAAAAAGTGAACAGAGAAATAACCTTCTAGCAGAGTTAACCATTTTTCTAGGGCTTATGCATCTATCTGTCCTTCAAATACAGGAATATCAAAACTAACTTGTACCTTGAAATGAGAGGTGCCTCCTAAGTGTCCTCTCTATGAATATGTGCCTGATGCTATCAATAGACGTTTAAGGATGTGGGAAAAATTCTCCATCATTTCGTCCCTCTATCGCTTGAGAGCTTGTTCAAGCAACAGATTGATAGGATCCTTTGCTCCGTCATTTTTCTTTTCTTCCGCCATTGAGGGTTTCTTGGGTGTGCGAGAGAGATTTTCTTCAAGAGGGACAAGATTGAGACCTAACTTTCTATACTCGGACCTCGTCGGGGACATGCACTGAAAAAAAAAATCAAGAACAACCTGCTATGATACCACTGATTCAGATTATTTTCAGCACGAAATGAGATCAGAGATATAATAAAGAAATGCATAGAGATATCACATATATTCAATAATATAACATAAATGTATCAGACATGCAGCCATAAACACAGATATACAGTAATACACAATTTCTATTAATGAAAGAATTGTACAAAGACTGTAAAAATACAGAGTGAAAGACTCGCTAGAATGGTGGCAGCTTATCTCTGAGAAGAGATGTGACGGCTACTCGCATTCGCAAGAAAATGATTACAATGAGGTTCTGATGGAATTTTTACAATAAACAGGAATGCACAAAACCCTAGACATCCAAAAACATAACCCTAGGAGATGAAGAGCCAAAAGTCATGTGGGCCCCGTTTGGGTAAGTTAGTACATCAACTTCCCGGGGTCGTAACTTTTGCATACAATCTTCATTTTAGGCGTATGATAGCTCGTTGGAAAGGTATTGTCGAGGAGATTCATTTTAGGGGATCAATCATGCCTTCAAATATCATTGTTAACCTTGATCTTGAAAAACCCTCATTTAGGCCCTCAAAATGGCCCCGAAAGTTAAAACCTACTAAAAATAGTAAATTGTCAAATTTGCCAGAAAATTGTTTTGAGCCAGTCGGAAAAGGTGAGTGGCCACTGATATACACTTGGATCAATCCTCTCTCCTTAGGAAGCAATGGTATCCATTGCGTTGAGTTCCCAGGGGAGAGGGAAAAGTGTTTGCTATATCTGCATCTTGGTGAGTTGCTTGTATTGTTGGAGACATCGCGTTGCTCAGTTTGTGGAAGTATGTCAAGAACCTGTTGAGGCTGAGGTTGTTCAGCAAGTCGAGATACATGAGAGGACGGTGTGTGGAAGGAATCTTTGCACTTTGCTGCATCCTTGTCGACTTGCTTCTGTTGGATAGAAGGTGCTTGGGGTGAGGCCGGAGTGGTTGCAGTGTCCTTCTGTTATCCTTTTGAACAGATTGTGAAGAAGCTAAATTTTGCAATATGAGATACTACCTTGCGACACTTTTTAGGTGGAACAATAGTCGGAACTACCTCTACTATTCTGTAGAGATAACCCCCCAAAGTAAAAATTATACTACGGGGTCGAGACTCATAAACAACATGGCGCTTCCACATATATGGTTGGCCCAAGAGAACATCATAGACATCCAGTGGGGCAACATCACATAATACCTCATCCTTGAAGGGTTGGATTCCACATGACAACCGACATTGTTGGCTGACACAAAGATATCATCCTTGTCGAAGCCACCCGATGTTGTATGGTTGCGGGTGTGGTGTTGTCAACAATCCCAACTGTTTGATGACCTTTGCTGAGATGAGGTTTTTCTGGATTCCACTATCAACAATAAAATACAGCGGGGTCCCTTCCACCCATATATGTGAATGAAAAAGATGCTCCCCCTCTTCAGGATATGTTGGTTCTTCTAGTTGAATTTTTGTGGTCGCAACAATAGCAGTGGGGTATGCGTCAATAATCTGTCCTTTACCAGTATTTTCAGATTTGCAAACCGGAATTCTTGTTTGTTCTGGTGCTTAAATTTATGCTCAATTTTAACAGGATATCGATAAGTAGCACCGAGTGATGAGATGTCCAAAAAATCCATTTCAATCTGGATGTATCTGTGTAGAGCCCCACGGTATTTCATAACCAAATTTCCCTCGAAGTATTTGATACCCAGATTGGTGCGCAAGGTATGGAAGGTATTGGTGAACTCCGTAACTGCTTGGCCCCTCTCTTTCTGCAGTGTTGTCCATCTCATGTACTATTCCTCATAGTTGCCATCAGGGTAATACTATTCCTTTACCGCATCCACAAAAAAATCCCAAGTCGGATCGGCCCCATATATTCCAGACTCCTCTGTGGAACTTTGCTCCCAGTAAGTTTCCCACCAATGTTTGACATGAGGTAGATCTTTAAGGAGTGTGAAGGTGATATTTTATTTGTCGAAAAAATTGTGAACAAAGAAATAACCTTCTAGCAGAGTTAACCATTTTTCTAGGGCTTCTACATCTATCTGTCCTTCAAATACAGGAATATCAAAATTAACTTGTACCTTGAAAGGAGAGGTTCCTCCAAAGTAGTCGCTTGATGAAGATGCGGTTGATTCTATAGAAGGCATTTAAGGATGTGGGAAAAATTCTCCATCATTTCGTCCCTCTGTCGCATGAGAGCTTGCTCAAGCAACAAATTGATAGGATCGTCTACTCCGTCGTTTTTCTTTTCTTTCGCCATTGAGGGATTCTTGGGTGTGAGAGAGTGATTGTCTTCAAGATATACAAGATTGAGACCCAAATTTCTATACTTGGACCTCATCGGGAACATGCACTGAAAAAAAAATGATCAAGAGCAGCGTGCTCTGATACCACTGATCTGGATTATTTTCGGCACAAAATGAGATAGGAGATATAATAAAGAAATGCACAGAGATATCACAGATATTCAATAATATAATAGAAATGTATCAAAGATGAAACCATAAACACAGATATACAGTAATACATGATTTCTATTAATGAAATAAATGTACAGAAACTGTAAAAATACAAAGTGAAAGACTCGCTAGAATGGTGGCAGCTTATCTCTAAAAAGAGATGTGACGGCTACTCGCATTTTCAAGAAGATGATTACAATGAGGCCTGAAGGCCTTTTTACAATAAACAGGAATACCAAAAACCCTAAACATCCAAAAACCTAACCCTAGGAGATGAAGCACCAAAAGTCATGTGGGCCCCATTTGGGTAAGTTAGTACATCAACTTCCCGGTGTCGTAACTTTTGCATACGATCTCCATTTTAGGCGTATGATATCTCGTTGGAAAGGTATCGTCAAGGAGATTCATTTTGGGTGCTCAATCATGCCTTCAACTATTATTGAGAACCTAGATATTGAAAAACCCTCATTTAGGCCCTCAAAATGGCCCCGGAAGTTAAAACCTGCTAAAAATAGTAAATTGCCAAAATTGCTAGAAAACTGTTTTGAGCCAGTCAGAAAAGGTGGGTGGCCACCAATATCCACCTGGATCAATCCTCCCTCCTTAGGAATCAATGGTCTCCATTCTATTGAGTTCCCGGGGGAGAGGCAAAAGCATTTGCTGGATCTGCGTCTTGGTGAGCTACTTGTATTGTTGGAGACATAGCGTTGCTCAGTTTGTGGAAGAATGTCAAGAACTTGTTGAGGCTGAGGTTGTTCAACTAGTCGAGCTACATGAGAGGATGGTGTGTATAAGGAATCTTTATTCTTTGTTGCAGCCTTGTCGACCTGATTCTGTTGGATAGAAGGTGCTTGGGGCAAGGCCGTAGTGGTTGCAGTGTCCTTCTGTTCTCCTTTTGAACAGATTGTGAAGAAGCTAAATTTTGCAGTATGAGATACTACCTTGCGGCACTTTTTAGGTGGAACAATAGTCAGAACTACCTCTGGTATTCTATAGAGATGACTCCCCAAAGTAACAATGACACTACGATGTTGAGACTCATAAAGAACATGGCGCTTCCACATATATGGCTGGCCCAAGAGAACATCACAGACATCCAGTGGGAAAACATCACATAATACCTCATACTTGAAGGGTTACATGTTGTATGACAACCAACACTGTTAGCTGACACAGAGATCTCGTCCTTGCCAAAGCCACCCGATGTTGTATGGTTGCGGGTGTGGTGTTGTCGATAATCCCAACTGTTTGACGAAATCTGCTGAGATGAGGTTTTTCTGGCTTCCGCTATCAACAATAAAATGCAGCGGGGTCCCCTTCACCCACATCTGTGAATGAAAATGGTGCTCCCCCTCTTCAAGATCTATTGGTTCTTCTGGTTGAATTGTTGTGGTCACGACAATAGCAGTGGGGTCTGTGTTAATGATCTGTCCTTTACCAGTATTTTCGGAATCAAATTCTAAATCAAGGTTTGGATCATTTTCTTTGATCTCGGCCACAAATGACTGTTTTGAGCGACATTCATCGGTGTTGTGCTAGGGCATTTTGTGGAAATCACAACATTTTTCGGTGTCCTTCTTTGTCTTTCTGTGACCCTCCTTTTCCTGTGTCCTGGACTGGTATTCGGGAGACTGTTTGTTAGGTTCGTCTTTGTCATACTTTGGTTGTTGCGGATTTGCATACCCGAACTGCATATCGATAAGCAGCACCGAGTGATGAGATGTCCAGAAAATCCATTTAAGTCTGGATGTATCTATGTAGAGCCCCATGGTATTTCAGAACCAAATGTCGCTCGGAGTCTTTGATACCTAGCTTGGCGCGCAAGGTATGGAAGGTATTGTCGAACTCTGGAACTACTTTGCCCCTCTCTTGTCGCAGTGTGGTCCATCTCATGTATTGGTCCTCATAGTTTCCAATAGGGTAATACTGTTCCTTTACCGCATCCACAAAAAAATCCCAAGTGGGATCGGCCCCATATATTCCAGACTCCTCTGTGGAACTTTTCTCCCAGTAAGTTTCCCACCAATGTTTGACATGAGGGATATCTTTAAGAAGTGTGAAGGTGATCTTTTCTTTGTCGGAAAAATTGTGAACAAAGAAATAACCTTCTAGCAGAGTTAACCATTTTTCTAAGGCTTCTGCATCTATCTATCCTTCAAATACAGGAATATCAAAATTAACTTGTACCTTGAAAGGAGAGGTGCCTCCAAAGTGGCCACTTGATGAAGATGCGCCTAATGCTATCAGTAGGCGTTTAAGGATGTGGGAAAAATTCTCCATCATTCCATCCCTCTATCGCGTGAGAGCTTGCTCAAGCAACAGATTGATAGGATCGTCTGCTCCATTGTTTTTCTTTTCTTCCGACATTGAGGGTGTCTTGGGTGTACGAGAGCGATTGTCTTCAAGAGATACAAGCTTGAGACCCAACTTTCTATACTCGAACCTCGTCAGGGACATGCACTGAAAAAAAAACGATCAAGAGAAGCCTACTCTGATGCCACTGATCCAGATTATTTTCGGCACGAAATGAGATCGGAAATATAATAAAGAAATGCACAGAGATATCATAGATATTCAATAATATAACATAAATATATCATAGATGCAACCATAAACATAGATATATAGTAATACATGATTTCTATTAATGAAATAAATGTACAGAGACTGTAAAAATACAGAGTGAAAGACTCGCTAGAATGGTGGTAGCTTATATCTGAGAAGAGATGTGACGGCTACTCACATTTGCAAGAAGATGATTACAATGAGGCTCTGAAGGCCTTTTTACAATAAACATGAATTCCAAAAACCCTAGACATACAAAAATCTAACCCTAGGATATGAAGTGCCAAAAGTCACGTGGGACTCGTTTGGGTAAGTTAGTACATCAACTTCCCAGGGTCATAACTTTTGCATACGATCTTCATTTTAGGCATATGATAGCTCCTTGGAAAGGTATCGTCAAGGAGATTCATTTTGGGGGCCCAATCATGCCTTTGGCTATGATTGAGAACCTCGATCTCGAAAAACCCTCATTTAAGCCCTCAAAATGGCCCTAGAAGTTAAAACCTGCTAAAAATAGTAAATTGCCAAAATTGCCAGAAAATTGTTTTAAGACAGTCAGAAAAGGTGGGTGGCCATCGATATCCACCTGTATCAACAAAACACTCGATGATACGTGCCATCATCTACCTTTATTCATGATAAATAAGGGGGATAAACCATGGAATTGGAAAATTACCCCTTACCCCATTTAAATTAATCATGTCTCTATCCAAATTAATTCCCAACTTAGCCCATTGGTCAATAAGGGCATTGATATCCCTTTTGACATGAAAATTTTTAAAATCTAGGAGACCTTCAATAAGAGAGAGGGCACATGAGATAACACCATTGAAGACATTGCTTTCTGAATGGGTTTTGTTGTTGATCTCATAGACAACCATCATTGAGTCCCCAAAAACACTATTTTAGATACATTCCACTCTTTTGCAATGCACACTCCTTCATATAAAGCGTATGCTTCTACAACATTGTTTGAAACCATCCCAAGTCCCCAAGCATAGGATTCTATGAAATTTCCTCCATGATCAAGAAGACTCCCCCCCACACCTGCCACCCCAACTTGACATTATTGTTGTTGATACTTTTGAAAAACATTAATTACCTGAATCTAAATTTGAAACTAAAGAATATACTACAATGTAGAGGATACCCAAGTGGTCAGTGAAGATACTTGGAGATTATGATCCAAGATAGGAAACATATGATGGAGTGAAGACTAGAAGAAAAGAAAATTGAGAGTGCATGGAAAAGTGAAGTTGAGATTAGAAAAACTGAATGACTAAAGTCATGTTTAGCAAATAATGCACTAATCACTAATTTTTTCAGTGTTGAAGAACTACAAGATTATGAAGAGGTAACATAGAAATTTTGAGTGATTCAACATTGTGCAATTAGATATTGATTTTATTAAGAAGAATAAAACTTGGGGTTTGGTTGAATTTTTAGTAGATAAAAATGAAATTAGTTGTACATGGATTTCAATAACTATGTATAAGTATGATGGTATAGTTGATAAGTAGAAGGTGCAATTAGTAGAAAAAGGCTATGCATAGAAGGAAGGAATCCAAATTGAGAAAATTTTGCACCTATATGTTGGAATTATTGTCATTGATGTTAAAGGATTATTGATGTTATTAATTTCATATGACGACATTACAATAATTACAATACACACATCATTTCCAAGATTGATTTATATATATAGGTCTACAAGTATATTATAAAGGGGTGCATGTGAAAAAGAAAAAAGTGAAATGGTGACTTCAAACCCATGGGTTTGGGGTATTTTAACATGGTATTGGGAAATAATTATTTAATTAAGGGACATTTCCCTTCATGAAGGGTTGTGAACAAGTATAAAAAGATAAATCTTTAAGAGAAAGATAGGGTGTGAAAAATGGATTAGTAAAGATTGAATTGTGAAATCAGTTTAAGGTCATCTTGGAATTTTCGAGATAACTTTTTTTTGGGACATTTCAGACCTTGAAATTTGGAAGAGACGGGGGAGATATCTTGGTCTACATGTGGTACAAATTCCAAATGTTGGTTCCTTATAATTTCATAGATATGCCCTATGGAAGTTAGGGTTTTGAAAGCTCCTAAAATCAATTTCAAACAAGTTAGCTTGGCACTTTCGCTATAAATTATTTTATGGGATGTTTCATACCTTGCAAATTTTCCTAGAAAAATGATAGATATTGATGTATGTTTGGTACAAGTTTCATATTTTTTTTCACTATACTTTCAGAGATATTCCCTATGGAAGTTAGGGTTTTTGAATGCTCCTGAAATCAGTTTCAAATAGGTCATCTTGGCACTTTCGATACAAATTATTTTCTAGGATGTCTTAGACCTTGGAACTTTGTAGAGGCAGAGGAGAGATGATTTTGTACTTGTGGTACAAATTTCAGATGTTGTTTCACTATAATTTCAAAGATATTCCCTGTGGAATTTAGGGTTCTTGAATGCTCCTGAAATCAGTTTCAAATAGGTCATCTTAGCATTTTCACTATAACTTCTTTTTTGGGACTCTTTAGACAGTGAGAATTTTAGATAATATAGGAGACATACACGTAACAATTTCATAATCATATTTTCAAAATTGGATACATGGCATGTTGTACAAGTTCATTCTTGGGAAGAGGCCCAAAACAACAAGATTTGAGAAATTTACCATTTGGAAATTCAAATTTTGGTCAAACCTAGTAAAGGTAGAAGCAATGAGCAGACCTAGTAAAGGAATAAGTAGTGAGAAGACCTGATGAAGGAAGAAGCAGTGAGTAAAACTGGTGAAGGAATAAGTAGTAAGGAGACCTGGTGAAGGCATACGTAGAAAGCAAACTCGGTGAAGGTTGGTGTCTCTTGCTAGGTTGGTTCACACAAAGAGATTGGTGTCTCTTGCTAAGTTGGTGCTTAGTGATGGGGATTGGTGTCTACAAAGATATGTAAGAGTAGGTTGGTGCCTCTCAAACAAATAAATTGTTGTCTCTTGCTAAGTTGGTGCTTAGCAGTGAGAATTGTTGTCTCTAGTAGATTGGTTTCTACAAATATATGTAAGATTAGGTTGGTTCCTACCAAGATTTGTACCAGTGGGGATTGTTGTTTCCAATAGGTTGGTGCCTACAAATATTTGTAATAGTAGATTGGTGCCTAAAAATAATTATAAAGAGAATTTGTATGGTTGTCTCCCAAAAGGGTTTCCACATAAATCTTTGGTTCCATGTTTTGAATTTAATATATCTCATATATGATTGTTTTCTTATGGTTGATGAATGTTTGAAAAATAAAAAGTTGTCTTATACTGATTCACCCCCCCTTCTTAGTATAAGTGTGTACTCAACACTATAGTTAAGATGATAACCATAAGGACTATGCTCATTATTGCAACATTTTATATCCGTATTGTTTGTAAGATGGACGTCAAAAGTGATTATTTGAATGGGTGGATATATAAATAATTTGTCATTGAATAATAATTTGGATTTAGGGAACCCGATAAAGAGAACCTTGTCTATAAGTTGCAAAAAACATTTTATGGATTAGGGAAAGCACCTGGATATTGGCATGCATGAGTCGATGAGTATTTCATATAAGAAATATTTTGAAGATGTGATGCATATTTAAATATCTATTTGAAAACCACTACGAGTGGAGGATTATTATTAATTATTTTGTATTTTGTTGATTTAATCATAACATGTAATGTTGAATCTAATATTTAAGTAGTGAAGGACCCACTACAAACATTTTAGACCTCATAGTGTTTCATTATTGCCTTTGTATGGAGGTCTGGGAAAGGCCAAAAGGAATATTCCCATATCAGTGTAAGTATGCTAGTCACATGATAACTAATTTTAAAATGGAAGATTGTAATGCTTGTGATACACCTATGGATTATGGAGCAAAATTAAGGAAGATGAAGCGAAAATAGTATTTGCAACTCTATATAGGAAAGTTGTATGAAATCTGATTTATTTGTCCATTACTTGACCCAATATGTGCTATACAATTGGTGTAACATCTATATATATGGAAGATCCCATATAAAGTCTCTAAAGATAAGGTAAAATAATTTTAAGTTACATAAATGGAACACTGAGTTCGAGACTTAAGTATTCCCAACACAAAGAAAAATTGGAATTTGTTGAATACACTAATTTTGATCAGGCTATATGCATGGATGATGGGAAGTCCAATATGGTTCAATTAGTGTATGTTGGAGTAGCAAGAAGCAACACATAATTTCTTTATCTTCAACTGAGGTCCAATATAGAGACATACTAAATACAACATGTGAAGGAGTTTGTCTTAGGAAATTGTTGATAAAGATTGGCTTGATTTAGGATAACCTATGGTTTTATTCTGTGACAATCATGGTGAAATTCAACTTCAAAAGATTACAATTTTCACCAAAGAGGTAAGAATATTGAAGTTTATATTCATTATATAAGATATGTGCATGAAAAAGGCCAATTCAAATGAATCATTATAGCACAATTAAAAAAGTGGATGATACATTCACCAAGCCATTGAGGAAATATGTATTTGAGAAGCTTAGAGCAATGTTAGGAATATAAAAGAATGGTTTTTTAATCAAGGGGTGTTGTTATAGATGTTAATAAAAAATGTATGTGCAAAATTGTTGGGAGTGCAAAGATTGATGATGATTTTTGCGTAGAGGTTTATTTTCTAGCATAGGTGCAAGTAAGGTGCATGGTCACACCAAATTTTCCATATCATCATCTTGGGATTCAAGCATGTGTTGTTGACCTGGAATATTATGTTCGAGTTATTATGACTTGTACTCACCGGTTAATTGGTAAAGTCAAAGATGATAACTAAATATCTAGGAGAGAGCATCACCACCTTCAATCCTATAAACCTAAAATGAGGAAATCATTGAAACAACTAATGTTTGGTAAAGTCAAATTTGACCATTGTAATTCCTATATATATGATGACATAATGTATGAAAATAAAAATTAGAAATCAAACCATTATCCCTAGTGTTGTAAATCATTGTGAGTGATATGATGTAAGAGATTTTTGTAGTGAGCTAGAGGCTATGATGTTTATTGTGTGAACAATAGTGTTGTAATTCGATGCAATTGAGATTTTTAATGGCTCGAAGGTGTTGTTGTGCCTTATGAAACTCTATTATACATGTTACAACTTTCCTGTTAACAATAGTTGGATTTTTGTACATTATCTCGTGAGTTGTTTTCTTGTGATAGTGGGTACATTTTTACTTTAAGTTTATCTGAAATTTTATTGTTGACATATGAGAAATATGTCAACCTAGTTGTAGTGATCTTCTTAACATTCATGGTGTTGTTTGTTATGAACTAATGCATATGCAATGTAATTTGCAATCCTATAAAAGGGACTTCTTGTGTTATACTTGGTTGAATATGTTGTGTAACCTTAAAATACACCGATGTCAAAGATTATTTATTTATTAAGGTTGGGAGTGTTTAAGAGTCAACAAGCAGCAAAATCGATCCATCAATAAAAAGACTCAATGATGTGTCTCTTCAATCAAAGCATAATGTATAAGAAAATGAGACTTCCAAGCAACATGTAGGGGAAGAATTCGGCCAAGGCCTAAAATATTTGTGTGCCATATTTCAATATTAGAATATACTTGTTAGCCATACTTTTTGAGTTCTACGTAATTGGAAATTTTTTCTTAAAGATGAAATTAATTTTTTTTCTTAAAGATGAAATTAATTTTTTTCTAAAAGATGAAATAAAAAGACGCAATGATGCATCTCTTCAATCAAAGCATAATGTATAGGAAAATGAGACTTCCAACCAACATGTAGTGGAAGAACTCCAAGGCCTAAAATATTTATGTGTCATACGTCAGCCATACTTCTTTAGTTTTATGTAATTCGACAAATTCTCTTTAAGATGAAATTAGAGAACTTAAAGAATTGCCCATCTAAAACACTCTCTATGAAATTAGAGCTAAATAAAATGAGGAACATAGAACTATGTTGGAAACTACCTTGAAAATCCATTAAACATATTTGGAGGAGCATCAACATTAGGAAATAAAATGGTCTTCATAAGATAGACCTTTAGTTGAAAACATCGAGTAACCAAAGAAAATTATGTTAATTTTGAGAATCTTTTTGTCAAAAAGTATCACTAAGTTACCCGATTTCTCTTAGCCTCTAATAGAATTAGAATTACCAAATTTATAATTTAGCTATTAGAATTATATAAAAGTCATTTATATTAAATAAATATAATATTATCCAAAATAATTATGTGTTTAGTTACTTATTAGAATGGGAATTGCCAATTGTTAGTGAGATATTTTATTGATAACTGCACAAACCTTTAGCTATTTGGACACCATATATGTATTTATTCATTTTTTTTGTTTACCAATGTGATAGTAGTTTAGCTTAAGGAAGTAGAAGAGGACTTAAAGATGGATTAAAGGAGACCAAAATTTTCTAGCATAGAAGATAAATTGTTGGAATTCTAAGTTATCAAGCATCACATTTTTTCTAGGTGAAATTTATTGGACTGAATTGACATCATCAATGATCCAACATGACACAATAGCATATCAACATATATAATGACTATTGGGGAACAAAGTTCAACATTGAATTAATGTAGATGATATCGATAGATCAATAAGAATTAACTGTCAACTCTGATATTAGGAACCTTTAATAGAAAGAATGTAGCATCCCATTTCATGATGCTTCCAACCATTGCATGAGAACTAACTAATAACCCATTAAAATTATAGGCCATTCAGACACCAATTCACCATAATATAACAAAGGGTGGCTTGCCTTATAGGCCCAAAATTATTCAAATGCATGCATAAGTGCAATAATAAATAATGAAGTGGAATGATTTGAGATATGCAAATTGGAATTCATGGTAAATCAATGTGCATGCTTGTTAAATTTTTTTTTAACTAAAACGGGTATTTTTATTTGTTAATTGAAACCGGTTGGGCCTAGGCCAAATCAACCATCATTATAAGGGAACACATTTTCACTCAACCTAAGTACAACATGTCCCATTCTTACAATGCTATGAGGAGACGAAGAGCCAAGTCTACGGGATGGGAATCCACAAGAGGGCTTCGTCATTTTTCCTGAATGCACCTAAGGGCAATAGGCATCCCATGTTCGCCTTTGCATCTGCTTCCTTGTTCGAATCATGCATGATGTGGAAAAAGAGAGAGGAGGAGAAATATTGCAACACTTGTTGAAGCCTTTGCAATTTCTTGTTGATAATTAGATTGTTGAAGTGATCATTCATATTTAAAATCTTAATCGGGATTTCAGAGTCTCCAAAAACTTGTTTTTTTAATGCCATTTTCACGCGCTATCTAACAAGCTTTTAGCAGCCCGAGAATTTCAGCCTGATTATTTGTTCTCTAGCCTAGTCCCCAACTGAAGCTATATTTCCAAGATCCATCTGAGGAGTAAATCACTCTGCTTGCTCCTACATTCCCTGGGTTTCCTTTGGAGGTGCCATCAAAAAATACCGAGGTTATGCCTTGCCTCCTCCACCAAGCTTGAAAAACTGCATCCACGTCTTGCAAACACCATCCTGGAGTGATAGTAGGGTGTACAGAGGTTTGTTTTCTGTCTCGGAAAGTGAAGGTTCCAATCCATTTATTTTCTTTAGGGAGGAGAGTATCTTCGTTCTTGAAGGAATGGTTTGCCACTGTTTCAAGAAGGAGATCTTTTTCTTTAGCAACCACCATTGGGGGGGAAGGCAGAGTGTTGTTGAAGATCTGTTCATTTCTGGACAGCCATAGTTTCCAGCAAATGTATTTTTGGATGGCCTGCCAAATTCTTTTCCAATTTGAACTGCTTTGAACCTCTTGAGGATAGCATGCCTTCCGGGAGGAGAATAAGTTAACCACTGAGATCTGTTTCAGAACTATGGCATTGAGGACTTGAAGGGATATCTTCCATACTTATTAGGAGAATGGATAGTCCACAAACATATGATCCATCGTTTCAAGAGCATTACAACACATGGAACATCTATGAGGACCGATAATGCCTCTTTTTGCAAGATGTTCTCCTGTCAAAACTTTATTGTGCATTAAAACCCAACCGAATAAGTTTATTTTAGGAAGGCCAAGAGGGTCCTAAACCTGCCTCCAGAGGGTTGTTGACTCAATCGACACTTGGTGGGATTGAAGTGAAGTAAATCCTTGGGATGCGGTGAATAAACCAGTCTTTCCCCAGACCCATTTATCCGACAAGAGGATATGGACATGAGATAAGTCCATCAACACAACTAGGAGAAGAGTTTTATGTGTTTACAAATAATCAAGAAGCCCCGAGAGGTCCTAGGTCCGCCAACTCTCTAATGCGTCCCACGAAGAGATGTCTGCCACTTTTATGAATCTGTGGTGAGTTAGCCACTTGCATATCTCCTTGAATTCGTCTGAAACGTTGAGGGGCGCGTTACCCATGATACTGTCTTGCCACACCATTGTTTTTTTCCCATTCCATAGGATTCAATAAAGATGCTTTTGAAAGGATTCAAGTCCATGACGACAGAGAATCTAGATCAGAGTACCTTTGGGAGTATTTTCTACCTGGAGGTTTCTCATAGAGGCCCCAATGAGGTATTTTTTATTTAGGAGTTTTCTTATAGGGTGTTGGTGATTTGCATAAAGTTTCCAAAGGATTTTTCCACCCAGTGTCAGGTTTGCAAGCTCGGGATCTCTAACCTGTAAGCCACCTTCAAAAAGTGGGCATTTAACAATTTCCCAATTGACCAAATGGTATTTATTTTGATTGCCTTTACCTCCACGCCAGAGAAAGTCTTGAATAAACTTTGAAATCTGAGTCATGATCACCTTTGGGGCCAGGAGGAAGGAAGCCTGTTAGATTGGCAAGGAAGACATGACCGATTTAATGAGGGTGAGTTTCCCAGCATTGGTGAGCCACTGTCCACCCCAAGTTGAGATTTTTGCTTTGAATTTTCTTATTACTTCTGTCCACAGTGAAGACTTGTTGGAGCCCAGAGTGAAGGGAAGTCCTAGATAATTTAATTTTTCCAAAGAAGCATAGCCCGAGAACCCCAGGTAAAGGGTAATTCACTGAATAGTTTGTTGTTCTACAGTCCACCCATACACTGCACTTTTCCTTTTATTGATGAGCGCTCCAGAGATACTGCAGAATATTTGTAGGAGTTTATTGAAGTTTTTTTCAATCTTTATGGAGGCTCCACCTAGCATGAGGGAATCGTCTGTAAGAAGGGCATGATTGATTGGATCAAGGACCTTCGTCAGCCTAATTCCTGGGACTGATCCAACCATATTTTCAACAGTGATCTTCCTGCTTAATGAATCTACCATCAAGATGTATAGGAAGGGGGAAAGAGGGAAGCCTTGCCTTAATCCTCTCGAAGCTTGAAATTAATTAGCCAGTCTGCCATTCACTAGGGAGGATATCCAAGGCTTTTCAATACAAGCTTTGATCAAATTAACAAAGTCAGAAAAAAAACCAAAAGAGAGAAGGACTTTATAAATGAAGGAGAGGTTTATCCGCTTGAATGCATTTGCCATGTCGAGCTTTATCAACATCCCTTTCCCATGTCGTTGATGAATAGAATGCATGGCTTCTTGTACCTGAATTACATTATATAGAATATGTCTCCCTTTGACAAATCCACCTTGCATAGGGGAAATGAGATTCTCTAGCAAAGCCTTAATTCTGTTTGTCAATAGCTTGGACATAATTTTGTAAGAAGCATTGTAGAGCGAGATAGGCCTAAATCTTTCAAAGGATCTTGGGTTCACTTCTTTGGGGATTAAGGATAGGAAAGTGGAGTTGGTGCTTCCTCCCACTTTGCTTCTTTGATGGAAATATTTAATCATTCTTAGCAAATCAGTCTTGATTATGTCCTAGCAAGCTCTATAAAAATGGATTGAGAAACCATCTAGCCCTGGAGCTTTGTCGAGCTCCATGGACCAGATGAAATTGCATATTTCTTCTTTAGTAAATGGCTTCATGAGGACTGAGTTTTCATCCCTGCATACAAGAAAGGGAATGTGAGAGAGGAAATCTAATGTAGCCTCTTCACAATCAGATCCGTATTCCTTGTAAAGGTTCTGAAAGTGTATTTTTGCTGCTACTTTGAGTTGATCAAAACCTTTGTGAATCGATCCATCTGTGGAGGTAATTTCAGTAATGTGATTTCGGGAGAGGCGG
>JZKD02S1685165.1:91355-111481 GCA_000966675.3 Picea glauca | reverse complement strand
ATATATATATATATATATATATATATATATATATATATATATTCATAATATTATTCACATTCATCGACCTTTTTCAAAAGGTCCATTCACATCACACATTCACATTTTTGAGTTTGCCACAGTTCTTGGCCAGTATAGTTATTTTTACAAACTGGGGGAAACAGGGTGTTACGGTGTTAATGGGTTTTTTAACCCAAGCTTTCAATGCATGTTTTGTTTCCTTTAATCTCTTCTCCCACACAAATCTTGGAGACCCTGTAACTGGAGAGGACCAATCTGAATGGATAGTTTCTAGAAAACCCTCCTTATATATCCAAAGAGGACTGAAACAGAAAGGAATTGGGCTATTTTCTTCTTCTTCCAAATTCAAGAGGATGGGTTTGTGGTCGGAAGTCAATTTTGGGAGAATATTGGAAGAGATTAACCTCCTTTCTTGCAGTAACGAGCTCTGAATTAAGAACCTATCTAGGCGAGTTGATATGTGATCAGCCCCAACTCTATTATTTTTTTAGGTGTAGAGTCCTTTCGAAGGATTGAATTCAAGGATATCCCACTGATGAACTAGATCCTCAATGAAGGGGAGCATTTGGTCCTTGCCACTATTTCCTCCTCTCTTTTATTTTGGTTCGAAAACTAAGTTTAGATATCCGGATAGAATAATTTTCGAAGGAGAGAATATCTCTAAAAAATCTGCTAAAGATTGCCAACAATCTTTCTTCTCGGAATATAGGACAAGAACATAAAGATTGAAGAGTGAGAGAGAAAGCTTACTTGAAGTATGACGGAGTTCGGTGAAAATCCAATGTTGAGTCTTGAAAGATATTTCTAAATGAAACTTGTCCTTCGCCCATAGATTTGTGAGGCCACCTGAGGAGCCCCTTGTGTTGATGGTTTTCCCTACATTTTTCTTCCATTTCTGGATGTTGATTTCTAGAAGGGTTTCCCCTTCAATTTTAGTCTCTTGGAGCATGAGGACCTCGAGAGATTCAATTTTCAAAAGTTCTTTGACTGCTTCGACCTTCAATGGATTACCCAAGCCTCTGTAATTCCAAGAGACTATACGCATTATTTACTGGGATTGGAGTGGGTAGGACCTCCCTTGGGGGGCCTTGTTCTGGTATTTATTTCGATCGACATTTCAATGGTGGATTAGATTCCTTGCATTTTTTGCCTCTCCGATTCTTCTTCTCTGGCTTCCTTATGTGATTTCATCCCTGCTCTTTTTTAGGGTCTCTCAAAAGACTCTTCTTCCAAATATCTAGAGGTTTCTAGAGGTTTCTTTTTTATCATTTCTGCGTAGGAGGGGGAGGAGGAGGTTCCAATTGGGGCACCAGAATGGGTTGCCTCTACATTTTCTTTTTCCACTATGGGAGGAAGGGTCTGTTGTTCAAGTTCCTCGATCATTGGATCAAAAACTTATGAAGGATTGTTGAGGATTTCGAAAGGGTTTTTAGAAGCCTATGAAATTGGAGGGGCTGAGCTCCCTTCCCCAAGAACTTTCCCTAAGGTAGTCGTGTCATTCCCCATTGGTGCCTCTTTCCCTTTGGATCTAGTGTTATGCTTTGGTGGGGCTACTTTATGAACCTGTGTCCATTGGTAGCCTTTCGATTTCTCCCCCTCTTCTTCAACCTTCATTTTGCAGTGCCGGGAAAAATGTCCATAGCCATGGAAATTCCTGCATTTAAATGGGAGTTGTTCATAATCCAATTCTTGGATGTGAGACCAGTCTGCGACCGTTAGTTGAATGGCTTCCGGAAGCCCGACCTCCAAATCAACTTCGACGCATATTCTTTCAAAGGAATACTGATCCTTTCTCTCTGCTTTGTCGATGTATCTTCCAAGGGTGTTCCCAATGGATTCTAATGACTTTGGATTCCAGCAATGCAAGGGTAAATGAGTAAGGCACACCCAAATCGGGACAACCGAAGGCACATCTTGTGTTGGATCAAAATATGGAGACCATTTGTTCAGGTACAGACCCCGAGGGCCCATAAAATATGGTCCATTCCTGAAGATGAGGTTTCTATCTTCTAGATTGTCAAAGACGAAGACGAAGAATTCCCTGCCAACAAGGTGACTTATGATACCTTCCTTAACTAGAGGACTCTAGTTCCTCTGCACCCACGTGTCTACTACTTTGGGAGAAGGCCATAAGCCATTGAACTTCCCAATGAGCCCCCGTTCATCTAAGTTCAGTGCAGATCTGCATGATTCTTCTGCTAAGAGGGTGACTGAAGGAATGTTATCGAGCTTTTTAACAAATTTTTGTCGTGTCTTTGAGACTGAGAGTTTGTTGTTGGCTATGACCAGCTTCCTGAAAGATGTGATCTCTGGAGGGAGAGGGGGGGGGAGCCTTGAGGCCCCCTCCTGGGGCCATGATGGCGTGGGAAGGTGGAAAGAGGGGCACACTTTTAGAATACACATTTTTCCATAATATAAAGTAGAATTCAATCACAAATTTATAAACAGGGATAGAACACTTATATTTTAATCAAAGATGGTCTAGGAAATTGGTTGATTATGAGCAATTTTCCACCCAACCATAGGAAACTAGTGCATATTCCACCCTCAATATAGGATATGAGGCTACCATGAATAAGTAATGAGGTTATAGGCATACAATGCACTCAATCTAACCCAATCGCTATCATGCCCCACAAAATATTATCACTACAAAGCACTACAAAGCACTAGAAACACCTCATCTAGTCATCAATCAATCATTACACTCTCTTTTAATTCCCTACAAAACACAAGGGAAGGCCTTTACATTCTTTGGTTAACAATCCATCAAGAATGTCCTTCCCCTCCAATGCTCTTCAACCTAGGCAGAAAGAGTCCAATGTATGGATTTCCTTCTAGAAATAACCGAGTAGTGTAATACTTGGGCTCTCAAGCAACCAATAAGAAACAATATGTAGTGTATGATGGATTTCTAATTTCCACATCCTTTATGCTCATCTACAACCAAACTATCTCTCATCCAAGGTCTATAAATCACTCATCACAGTGTTGATTTTGGTAATTTTCATATTTGGATTATTGAGTAGCCATTAGAGTACATAACATGGAGAGATTGTGGAGAGAATGGTGAGAATGAAAATGAGAGAATAATTTCCTATGAAGTAGGAGAATGAAGGTCTCTTGCCACTTTCACAAAAAAAACTACACTCTTTCCATGCTCCCATAATTATGTGAGATAAACATTCCTCACCAACTTCTACATGCATTTATATTGGATTTTTATGTCAAGGGTAGTGGATGAGCTTCCTTTAAAGCAGATGATGGAAAATATATGAGTTCTGAGGCTAACACTTGACAATATAAGATTGATTTCCCATGGAAACCCTTTCAACTTCCCCTCTTGAATACCTCATGTGCTCCCCACATTTATCTTGGACCTTTATATATTATATTCCAACATTAACAATTATATAGCTTTAAGTGTACCATCGTAAGTATTCCTCACAGTCCATGGAAAGTATATTTACAACATCTACATGCCTAGATATTCTCTATTCATGCCTTGAACTTGAGATTTACATTAATAATCCCTACAATCATATTTATAACATTTACACCATAAAGACATTTATTTAACATCACATGACTTGACTCCAATCATTATATCATTATAACAATGCATTTACACAATGCATTCTAAAAATCAAAACTATAAATGAGTCAAAACTATGGTATTACAAGGAATCATATAATAAACATAAGAATTAATAACCCTAGTTACTAGGGAGATGACATGAAAACACAATTTGGTATAGAAATCATCAACAAAGACCATTGAACATTCATTGAATTAACACAATCTTGAATGCATGTGGAAGATAATGAATTGATTGCACATGATTATATAAAATTAGATGACATTAAAGAAGAGTATATAAATTTTTTGAAATAATTTTTGAAAGCAGCAAAGCCAAGCAAATTTAGAGTTAACAAAATGTGCAAAGATCGGGTATCCAGGAACACTAATATGAGCCCCCCATAGTTGATCCATCATGTCAAATAAGTAAATTAGAGTAAATTTAGGAAAAATGATTGGAAAACACCAATAACATAATGTCAAATAAGTAAATTTAGGAAAAATGATTAGAAAACACCAATAACATAATGATGGATGAACAAGATTGACACACTAATTAGGATATATTTTTGAGATGGGATAAGAATCACGTCCGTGGTAAGGAGAGATGGATATATAGAGTGGTTATCATTTTCGAAGCAAGGTTAGGAAAAATTGTGTATATGTCTTAAGTTGTGGTATATTAAGGAAGAGACAATAAAAAAAATTCATGTTGTGATAAGGCTAGAAGGGTAGACACTCACTTGGATAGAGGTCTCCATGGGTATGCCTCAAGACATCTCAACCCTTTCTAAGTCATGAATTAACGATATATCTGGCTTGTAGACTATTGGAAATACTCTCGGGTTATAGTGGCATCCAGTTGGTTTAATCCCGATTCTAGCACGTGTCACTCTGACTAGTTACCAATTCCCATGGTTTAAAAAAATGAATATGCCATGCAACATGTAATGCAATAATATTGAGACCTAAAATGTTTAGGTATCATATTCCAACAATAAAGATACTTGTGGGCCAAACTTATTTGATTTTACATAGTTGACCAAATTTTGAGAAAGATGAAATGAGAGAACATGTTGTCAAAGAAACACTATCGATGTCATTAGAGATTAATAAAATTGAGGAGAGCTATGTTGGAAAATATAATGAAAATCCACCAAAAAGAGTTAGAAGAGCATTGATGTTGAGAAAAAAGATTGTTACTGTCAAAACTGAATTATAGTTCATAACATTAAGTTGATATTTATTCTTTCAAACCGTATATGTCATAACTTATCAAATTATTTGGCAACAAATTATATTTATAAAAAATTATATCATTTATTTTGGATGATAATTTATTAATTTCTTGGTATTCCATTGAATATTAGTTAGCAACACCATCACATTAGTGTCACACATACATCATTGATAAAAATTAACAAAATATTTAACAATTAGATMAAACTTACAAYAATGACAWTGGGACTTATCTTATGCACRCTAYGAGAACCTGGAGAAACTGCAAGCTAGGGTTTGACAATCGYGGTCTYARCAACGAACATACTRGTTACCAAAGGGGGTGGGACTRGAACCCCCTCATACAAGMAGGTAGTGATGTACATGTGRAAAGGYCSATGAGGCATTGGTTTCAAAGAACCRTTGACAAGCACCTCAAGATCAGGATCGGAAAAGAATCAGGAGAGMAACCAGGAAAAAAGGGATCGCRTGGGGGAAGAAGCCAGAGAAGCCCAAAAGGAAGCACAAGAACCAGCGAACCCCAGTGGRGCATATGGGCGCAACCCATGTAAACCTAAAACAACACTAATACCCAAGGTTATAYTGGAAKACCCACAAAMACAACTCTATWRGGACCAAATGAAGAYGTATGCACTAATCTRCAATTTCATGGGTTTGTGGCCCACAGAAAGAACACTGCGCAACTGGATAAAATATCAATGGAAGCCAAGTAGAGAAGTGGAAYTCYRCCTGGGMTCGAAAGGATTCYTCACATTAGTCTTCATGAACATGGAGGACAKGGATAAAGTATTTGAGGGGGGGGAGATGCTTCCACGCCTCAGCAGGGATGTACATGYGACCGTGGAAGGAAAACTTCTCCCCATAGAAAGAAACCTTTAAAAATGTCCYAGTCTGGCTGAGGCTTTACTCCTTACMRCTAGACTACTGGTTTCCATCCACCTTCGAAGCAATCGAGAACAAKCTTGGAAAATATGTYAAGACATCGGAARCAACCCTAAAAGGGTGATATACATCCTATGCAAGGATCTGCATAGAGATGGATGTTTYAGTGGCGCTCCCAGAAGCCATAAGCCTGGAATTCAGGGATAATGAATGGATACAAAGCATCGACTATGATCARATCTCATTTAGATGMAGAAGATTCCATGAACATGGACACCTAATCASATAATKTCCTCTCAATAAAAAAMAAGAAACAAAAAACACCAAAACACAGCAGGTGTTATAGGATAAATMGGTATATGYRRACACTAACAGATCTTYCTAGATCCACYTGGATCTAGAACAAAATAGGACARGACATGACRCTTTCCCTAAGAAACTATCATTGAATTTACTACCAAAAGAGGAAYGAGTGRCATACCTTTATATCGCTTCCTTAGGTCTTTGTTGTTCCTACTTYKCTCCRRYGCTCTTGCGAGATCARATCCAAGACARCACAAACCAAAGTGAAGATAGTAAAGTATATTCAATGAYGACCTATGCATATGATCAAGGAATTATGCAATAAAATAAGAGTGATTTTATGGGAAAGGGACATGCCACTGTATTATATTAAATGAAAGTAGAAGATACAACCAGATCGCCTTGATGTCACAAGATTCCTTTCGGTGGTCATTTGTTCTAACACACACACTTGCTCCAAACTTGCATGAAGAAGATCCACTAGGGCTTGATGGACAAATGGAGGCCTCAAGCATCAATTCAAACAGGATTCCTCACATAATTCTGAATCTATTCTTTCATCAATTCTTTATTCAATCTTGCTTAACCTCTTCCGTGAGAAACCTTTCATTATATTGGAGAAGGAGATATGGTTAAAGAGATAAGGATGATCCCACTAAATCTGAGAAGTCAGTAGGATGCCAACCATGTGAATGCCAACTCATTTTCTGGAAGATCCTCTTCTAGAACCTTCGTAACCTCTTCTTCCTTTTAAGCTTTGAAGTAGGTTCGCACCCTGCTTATAGAGAAAACTGCGAACCCCTCGCAATCTAAGTATAGAGCAATGTGTGAGAATCATGGTTTTCGCACCCTGCACCATATGCAGCCTGCAAACTCACTATAAAAATATGTTTTGTAGAGGAAGACAACAATCACTTTTCTCAGGTAAAAATTCCTTATGAGAGCCTGAACACATCACTATAGAGACATCACCAGAGTGACCAAAATAATGTGTAACAACAGGATGAGGACGGGTTTGTAAAATCGAACCACAAAAACAGAGAAAACAAGAAGCAAAGCAAAGCCCCAACTGGAAGAAATTTGGAATCCAGGAATAGACCAGAAGGACAGGACATGGTCAACCAAGGGGAAGAACGAGGAAAGGAAAAGACAAAATCTAGAGAAGCTAGGGAACAAGCAACTCATGAGAACACATATATTCCAAGCAATAAGAGGAAACAGGGAGGTAGCACAAGTCGTATGGAAGGAGGAAACGAAGACACCAACACCCCAATGAAGGAGGCAAACGGAGACTCGGAGATGACACAAAGCAAGGTAGGAATGGAAGATCCTCATATCAGAGACATTGTGGAAAGGGGAGGAATAAATCTCCCGAACATATTGGAGAATTGGAAAAGGAAGGGAGTAGACAATGTGTCAGCGGAGCAACTAGATCTCATCCAATACCTCTTCATTCTAAGGGAGGAAGAAAAATCCAGAGGCATCAAGCGCATGCATGGAGAGATAGGACACCTGGGAATCAAAGCAGGTGAGGGACAACCACAACTTTCACCCAAGAAGACGAGGCGAAGGAAAGGCAGGAAATCAAACAGCGTAGCCCTACAAGAACTAGGAGCCCTACTGATGAACTCAAGTAAGATCAAAAAGATCTTTCCCAACTCCCCTCCACATGTTTAAATGAATATTATAACATGGAATATAAGAGGCCTAAACAACCCACAAAAGTAAAGAATCCTTAAAAATACACTGAGGAAGGAACAACCTGACCTTTGTTTCATCCAAGAGACAAAATGCACTATAGACATAATGGAAACAATCAACAAAAAATAATGGAGTAAGTACAAGATGTTGGTTTTCGAAGGCCAACATATGGCAGGTGGTATTCTCACCTTGTGGAACCCACAATCGATGAACCTACTAGCATCCGAAGCCACAAGACACACACTTTCGGTTAACATGCAAATTATAGGTGACACAGAGGTGATTCTATGCACTAATGTGTATGGTCCCCAGATGTTGGAGGAAAAAAGGAGAATGCTCCTAGACCTAGAAAATCTAAAGGCCCGATTCAACAACCTCCAATGGATCTTGGCAGGGGACTTCAACATCATTACGACACTTGCGGAGAAAAAATGGGGCACCAGGAGAATGGATAGAGATGAAGAGGAATTCTCAGCTTTCATTGATACAATGGATATGGTGGACATCAGAACCAGCAATGGCCAATTCACCTAGAATAACAAATGAATAAATAACCACCAAGTAGCTACAAGGCTAGACCGATTCCTGGTGTCAGAATCCATCATCCTGCAGGGACTAACCTTAGACTGCAACATCCTTCCATGGGGGGGTCAGACCATTGGCCAGTTCAATTGGAAGCAAACTTCCAAACCACTCCGAAGAACAAACCTTTTAGATTTGAGAAATTTTGGATCAAACACCCCACCTTCAAGGAGAACATCAACCAATGGTGGCGGGAGGAACTACCGGAGCAAGGGACAAGGATGTTCAAAATTGATAAGAAACTCAAGTACATCAAACATAAGCTCAAGGAGTGGAACAAGGAAATCTTTGGAAACATAAACCAAGAAAAACAAATATCAAGGATAGAATGAGGATACTTCAGGAACTCTGCATAGACAAGGGATACACAGAGGATCGAAAAAGAGAAGAGATCCAAATGAACTAGAAATGGGAAGCAAGATGCCAGTAGGAAGAAACTCTATGGAGCCAAAAGTCCAGAATCAGGTGGCTAAAGGAAGGGGAGCGGAATACCAAGTTTTTTCATAGAAAAACCATTGCATGAGCAACCCACAACAAAATCTTGAAAATTAGGGATTAGGATGGGATCGAAAGAGAATCCCACAAGGAAATTAAAGATACACTGGTTAATCACTTCCATGGGATAGCCTAGGAACCCAACCAAGACAGAACAAAGGCCATACAAAGGTTAACTTGGCACATCCTCAGGTTGGTCACTGAGGAACAAAATGTCAATCTAAGCAAACCCATTGAAAAGGAGGAAATTGACCAAGTGGTCCAAGATATGCCCAATGGAAAGGCCCTAGGTCCAGATGGCTTCACAGTGGAATTCTTCAAAGCCTATTGGGAAGTGGTTAAACATGATGTTTATGGGGTGGTGGAAGACTCCAGACACTCGACCTCCATCTTGAAAGCATTAAATGCCACAATGATCACTCTAATCCCAAAAGAAAATGAAGCAAGGACCCCAGATTGCTACAAGCCTATAGATTTATGCAATGTAGTTTACAAGATAATCTCCAAATTCATAGCCAATAGACTGAAACCTCTCCTACCCACACTGATTTCACAGGAACAAGTGGGTTTCGTAGAAGGAAGACAAATAATGGACAACATAATCCATGCCCATGAGCTTATACACACACTGAAAATCCAAAGGAGAGGGGGGATGATAATCCAACTTGACCTGGCGAAGGCTTATGACAAAATTAGTTGGCACTATATGACCAAGACGTTGGAAGCCTTTGGCTTCAAACATCACTGGATCAACTGGATGCTCAGTCTAGTCTCAACAACAAGCTACTCGCTTCTAATCAATGGAGCCACAAAAAACCCTTCTGGCCTTCGAGAGGCATTAGACAAGGAGACCCGCTATCCCCCTTCCTGTTCATTCTGATGATGGAAGGGCTCAACAGAAGCATAAAAAGTGCAACTGTAGCAGGGGAAATAAAAGGCATCAAATCTTTCGAAAAATATCCAACCTCCACACACCAACAGTTCGTTGATGGCATCCTACTCCATGGAACACCCACAGTCAAGGAAGCAAAAGCCTATAAAATAATCTTAGAATAATTTGGGGATGCCTTAGGGGCGGAGATCAACCACTCCAAATCCATGATCTATTTCTTCAACACTAATCCTGCAATTCAAAGAAACCTGGCCAACATTATGGGGTTTGAACGCAAAACGCTTCCAACGAAATATTTGGGAATCCCCCTGACAGACAAAGCATGCAAAATGGCAATGTGGGAAGGAGTGATCAACAAACTGCAGGAGAGGGTAAAAAATTAGACTTACATAACTCTCAACCTGGCTGGGAGGCTTATCCTTGACAAAGCGGTTCTACAAGCAATCCCGACGTATATGATGTCAGTGTTTCCTGCTCCCAAAGGAATACTACAAAATATAAGAGCCATTCAAAGAGATTTCCTATGGCGAGGTGCTGAAAATAAAAAGAAATGGGCCTTGGTGGCATGGGAGAAGGTTTGTAGACCAAAAGGAAAAGGAGGCATGGGGTTACAAGACCCACAGGTAACCAACGAAGCCTACAGGAAAAAACTCTGGTCGGGATGGGTCAAGGACAAATCAATACAGTGGGAAAACCTCTAGAAAGCCAAGTATGCCCCGAACATCAACGACCAAGATCGAATTCGATTCATGGGCACAAGCGAGGGATCAACCATCTGGAATCTTGCATGGCGCAACAAGAACTAAATCCATAAACGCAGCTTCTGGGAAGTCAGAAATGGTAAAAAAAACAGATTCTGGGAGGACGCGTGGCAACATGAACCCATAATGGAAAATAAGGACAGGGAGGACCTCCAACAGGAAATGACAATGCAAGGAAAACCAAAAATCCATCACTACTAGATGCAAAGGAATGGTAGTGACGGATGGAGGATCTGGGAAAAACTCAATCCAAAAAATAGAGACCGGATCGCAACTCTAACGAAAGAGGTGGAGGAGGAACTGCGGAAAAGAAAAATTGCAGTCTCAGAGGAAGAGGACCAATTAAGGTGGGGTAGGGAAAATGGTGGGGAATTCAACTTAAAAGAAGTATGTTATTACATCACGGACCAGGACCAAGAAGAACTAGCGCAACAATGGGGAAATATTTGGGGCAACCCCCAATGGCCAAAAATCAAAATGCTCGAATGGTTAGTTCTTCACAACCGAATCCTAACCTGGAAAACCGCAGGAAAAGGGGTTGTATAGGTCCATCTCGGTTCCACCTCTATCAAGCCAAGGAGGAAACAACCAATCACCTCGTTGATGAATGCAGTTACACAACAAAGATTTTGGATTGGTCGGCAGGCATCTATCACCAATCCAATAGGATCTGAGGTAACATCAGTGCAACCATCAATAATTGGAGTGAGAGTTAGAAGGAAAATGAAATGGTGAACCTATGTTGGAATCTAACGCCGGAGATGATCATCTGGGAAATATGGAAAGAAAGGAACCGACACATCTTTAGGAATGAAAGCCTAACGGAAGAAAATCTCAAGGATGCAATAATCTCACAAATACAAGAAACGGTGTAGAGTTGCAACTGCAAGAAGGAAAAAGCTCAACTCACAGAACATGATTCCTGCATCCTATATTTTTTTCACCTAAAAGATGGGCGCAACAACACACTAGTAGGGCGGGAACCACAACTCCAAATAGGTGACCGCAACTGGACCCCCCTTCCATTAGGGTTCCTCAAATTGAATTTTGACGGGGTGGCAAAAGGAAACGCAGGAGTGGCAGGGATAGGAGGGGTGATCAGAGACAGTGGTGGTAACATCATTCAACTGTACGCTGGGAGTATGGGAAACTCAACCAACAATGCAACGAAATTTGGAGCCCTGAAGATTGGCCTTGAAATCCTACGTCACGAAAGGATGACAAACACTATCGTGGAAGGCGACTCCACCCTGGTCATCAATACGACGAAGAGACTCCAAAATGGCACTAGTGTGGGTAAGGTTCAACGACACTGGCACCTGGCACATTCCTTACAAAAAATCCAGGAGCATCTGAAAAATTTGAACACAGTGGAGTTGTGCTGGGTCCGCAGGTCAGTGAATGACCTGGTGGATAGGCTAGCCAACAAGGGGGTTGGCAAGGAAGGTCTGGAACTAGAAACTATCTAGATCATCATCTCGAATGGACAACTCAGAACAGACTGCATCCAACTAGTGACAAAAGACCGTGAAGGCAACTTAAGCAAGGAAGGTCACATCGAGGAGGGCAGCGCAAGGCCTAGCGGCAGGCACACAAGACCCAGGACGGATATGACTGCCTAACACTCGACCACCAATTACCATGCAAGATAAGCATAAACAACAGGCGAGGGTACGACAACAAGGCCCTTATAACAGTAAGAGTTGTGGGGAAAGCACATGGAAAAGTACATATGACAAAACACATGCAACGAATGATGTAAGGCATGAGGGAGTATGGTACAGACTCAATCCACCATGTCAAAGTACATGTACGAAGAGCATCACAGTCGGATATCAAGCGAGCAGGGGCAGGGTCCCGCACAGGGATAAAGGTCAGGTCATCATGATCATACAAACCGCAACAGGGAAAAAGGACAGGAGTGCTCACCACTACGGGAAAACCATGATTGGAAGGACAAGCTCGCAGCAGGGGACGATCAATAAGAAGAGAGACAACATGAATAGCCACAAATAGAAGGAGCGCAACTGCAGGGGCTATCACATATACAAGGGCAGAGAAAGGAAGAATCCATGTGAAGTGAGGTATAGGCTGAGTATCCAACAAAGGAGTTGCGACAGGCCAAGTGGGATGGTGCGAATGAAGAGAACACATAGGAAGAGGAATCCCCTTGGAAAGGAAGTTTCGAATAATCCACGATGGGTGTCAAGAATGGAACAGGCGACAAAATATGCAAAGGGCACCTTCTAAACTCTCGTTGCACCGAAAGGAAAAGCAACCATTACCCGGTGGGAAAAGGAAATAAAAGAAAAATGCAAAGGCAAAGCATGGGATGCATTGGCACATGAAGTGGACTGGATAACTGATCTGGGGGCCATGCAGCCCAGGAAAACCCTCCACCATAAAACAATGAAGATGGTGTGGCTAACTAAGGTGATGATCGACAAAGTGAGTTCAGAAATGGAAGAAGCCAGATAGGAGGAAAACAAGGAACAGAAGAAAATGTTGGACGAAATCCTGAGTCGCCTCAGCAGTTTGGAAACTATTACCAATATGTTAGTTGAGGTCAAGAAGGACCAAAAATCCAAGATGGAGTGGTTGGATGCTCAATTCCACCTCTATCTGCACTATGTCCATCACATGGAAATCACGCCAGCCGATGGACACGGTGCGCCAACCCACATCAGGAAGTCTCGCACGATATCCCAAAAGGATGAGAACAAGAGTCGGGCGAATGGTGGAAAGAAACACATCATTGTGCTGGACTAGTGAATGGTTAGTCTAATGGCAGGAATGTCAAACGTAGTCAGGTCAGTTTGGCCACTACCCACTCGGGTCTAGTGGATTTTCTCAACTTATGATTTTTATGTCTATGTTGCTTATCTTTTTTCAAACTGGTTATGGTAGGACTGGCCTAGTTTCCCCTGATGGTAGACCAGTCCCACGCCTCGTATATATCAGCAAGCGCAACTCGGGAACCCCTGGTTTGGTTTCCTACTAGAAAGACTAGGATGCCCCCCTTTTTTGTATTATAATCTCTTTGCAGTAATACAACTTCTTACACTCACTTACCCAAAAAAAACAAAAACATTGAACCTTATCTTTAAAATTACATGGAAGATTTTCTCTTGAATTTGTTAAAAATCCTTCAATATGAAAACATTATATATAACATGATATACCATTTATATGTTAAATAAGTAAACTAAAACGAAAAGTGATATATTAAAAAATGTGTTTTTTATACAAATATTTAGATGATTTAAAATGAAAATTCATCGTATTCTCAAGAGTTTATCTAAAAATTGTAATGTGGATACTATTCTTTAAACTTTGAAATGTGAAATACATGTTCATGAATTTAACAAAAAAAATTTTGTATATTTATAAATTATTTATTTTATTTCGATGAATGAATTATATATATAGTTTTTATTTAATTCAAGAAAGAGTTACAATCCATAGGCATCCAGGACATATGACTAAAAGTTTTGATGATGAATCATCAAATCATCAAAACAGTTCCAGAAATAACTAAAACACAATCGAAGACACGTTCAACCATTGAGTTCAAAATCAATACAAAAGTAAACAAAAGACCTCATAGAATTTTGTCATCCAAATCTTCTTGAATCAAGTGAAACTTTGACAACTCTAGAGCACCTTTTGAAAAACTGTCAGTTGTTGCCGCATTCAATTCACGAAAAATATGCTAGAAGGAAATTGAAGAAAAAGTGACAACAATGATCTTTAATCTCTATCCCAGAGCTTGAAGTTCTGTATTATCTAGAAGAGTTTTCCCAGACATCCATTCAATGAAAATTTTGGAGTCCTCGAATACSTGGAGCTCCATTATGTGCATGTCTGAAGAACATTTAAGCAAATAAAACAAATATATTAACTCAGTTTTATTATTAGTGCATTTGTTTATCTTCACTTTACCAGAAATGAAGTTGGAATTTGAAATATGCAACTGAACCCTGACCCCACACCTAGAATCAGACCTTTGACACGCACCATTGAACAACCCCCATGGGACATTTTGATTTATGTCAACAGGCCTTACAATTATTGGCTCCTTTGCAGAATGGGAAAAAGGTAAAAATGGAGGAGAGTCAGATCTGATGAGAGGTTTTGAAAGCAGGGCATCCTGAACCATTAAACAAACTGGCATTGCGCGCTATCCATGTGCCCCGCGAGACAAGAAATGGAAGCACCGTGAGTGAATTCAATTTATGGTCTTTAAAGAACTCTTGAAAATTGTGAATCAATGTTTCCCAAGACCAGAGTCCTCACTTTCAGCTGAGAAACAATGTAATGAACCTACCAACTGTTGTCACAATTTTGTTTACTGCTGTTATGATTTACTGCTTGTTTGGGTGGAGTGGTTTTGTTAAACACTTTGTCGTGTGCCCCAAATCCTACGGTAAGAAACTCCTTATCATTGTTGTTATAATTTTGGTAATTTTTTGAGCTAGGACTTTTGTCAAACACTTGCTAGACAACCTCCAAACTCGATGTAACCATCTTTCCTGTTGCTGCTAAATTAATATGGTTGTTGTTTGGTATTATTAGTTTTGGTTTCAACGACTCAATGTGTGCTTTGGTTGCTATGTAAGACTCATACAAGATATGATAGCAATGTTGTAATTAATGAGTTCACAAGAAGAGTTACATTAACAATATAGATAACTAAACATGTCCATCTTAAATATGAATTTAATTAGTACCTTACATAGCAATGTGACTCACAATTTTGGTCTCTAAAATCCCTGTAGTGGTTGGCATTGGCATTGTTGTTGGACAAATGTGCACCAAAAAACGAACCAGAAGTGATGGCTATAACATCCTCTTTAGTTGTAATAATAAATGAGGAACCTGATATTTGGATTTATGTTGAATATGATGGTCCTGTAGGTGAAGAAAGCAACCCAACAAAGTAAGTATGGCATCCAAAGCTTAATAAACAGTCTTGTAGGTAACAACCTCTGGTTTCTTCCCTCCAACAACAATAAAAATCATTCCCAACAACATTAACAATAGTCACAGGTGAGTGTGACCTCCTCCACAAAGAACTCAGTCTATTCCTTGGTAAACTCGTCCTCTGGTATAGGAATCCCGCCCCCCCACTCCTCTCGCCTTCCCCTTTAAAAAATAATGTAGGCACCACACAGTTCATCCTGTTAGTAAATAAACTCGACCCCAACAAGTTAAAACTCAGCCTCAACAAGACTAAAATCAGCACAACAAGTGGATTTGGCCACCTACAACTAGAAATCAACCCTTCCACAGTCAGAAAATGGCCTAGCCAAGAGATAAATGTTGTCTCTGCAAAGATACAACCCAACTCCAAGGAAAAATTGACCTTTAGATGGGTAACTCAACCCCCAACTCAAGAAAAATGCAGTCACCAACTCAAAATCACCCTACTCAATCAAAATCGACCCCAACAAATAAAACCCGCCTACCAAATAGTGAATATCTCAACCACAATGAAACACTGCGAAAATATCTAAGTGATCTTCTCTCTATGACCAACTAGGGTGGATAGTTTCACCACCAAAACCAATCTTCAAAATCTCTCTAGGGTTTTTGTCCCAAAGAGCCAAAGCCACAAGAGCTCTCTCAATTCGTTTTTAGAAAATAACATATGCATAATGAGAGAGGGCGCCCTCATGCCTCTTATATTTCCTTGTTCTCCATTTTGCCGACCCTTTTAACCTCTTACACTTAAATGACTTTTTAATTTTAACTTTAGAAAAATCATTTTATTAATTAATTAACCCATTTTTAATGTCAGAAAGCAATTACTTGGCTTGTAAGTCACTCTCGGACGTCGGAAGTGTCTTTATAATCATCCCAACCTTTATATATTTCCGTCCCGATTCCAACGAGCTATTACATGAAGGTGTTACGTCCAACAATATGACCCAAATAACACCTTGAGTGCATTTAATTAATTTATACTCAATAGTACCCTTAATTTATACAATCGTCGAAATTCCACGCAACCAAGAACGAACTGTGCAGAAGTGATCTTGATGATGAAATAATGTGAATGGACTAGGCTGAGCCTCACATAACTCCTCCAATTTTCCCAAGCCACTTGTTAACCTCCATTTATCCCTCTAGCTAGGCTGACATAAAACCATAAGGTCACCTCCAACTATAAAGCAGGGGAATCCAAAAATGGGGACATTACAAACAATGTCTCACCAAACCTCCCTTGTGTATTCACATTTTAAAAACAAATGGACCAAACTTTCATTTGATTTTTTGCATAAATAACATAATCCAGAACCTTGTTCCCCCCTGCACTAGATTCTCTCCCATGAGAGCACTTGATTCTGAAGAATGAGCTATAAAAATAGCTTGGCATATAATGGCCCTTTCAGAAGCCATAGTGGTTTGTACCACCAACAATTATTTGTGCCCTCGTCCTTGATCAAATCTTGGTAGCCCAACTTCGTCAAGTATCTTCCACCTACATTTGGGAAGTTCCAAACTAACTTGTCCTCTATTTATTATATGTGAACATGAGCTAGTCTGAGAGAAGTTGTAAAAAGAGTCCAATCCTCAGACCAGATATTTTCCAAGCCTATCTCTTCTGCTGAAAACCAAAGTTTGTCGCCAAATGGTATAGGTGGTAGGGTTTCCAATACAATTGAGGGTGTAGATCCCCATTTCTCGAAGCAGATCCACTAATGATCATGGAAGGAAGGATTGGTTTCCACAACCTACCATAGAATCTACCTCAATCTAGACCTACTATAATGTCCCCAAGGCCGAGCCCAGTCGTAAATCTGATGTATAAAATGAATTGTAAATATGTGTTATAGGCTGGTGAGCCAAGTTTGTATAAGTCAGTGGGCTTATGTGATTGTTAGGCCAGGGAGCCTAAGGGTTGGAGGCCAAGGGCCTGATTTTGTACTTGTATGTATGCAACACATTAATAAAATATAAATACCGTCGCGTGTAGACTGACCACAATGAATGAGTGATGGGGAACTGAGCTTCCACAGAGTGGGCAAGGAATTAGGGGCTAGAAGGTGGGAAAAAGGGGCTAAGTGTTGAGCCTAGGGGCTTAAGCCTTAGGAATAATATTTTATTATTATTCCAAAAGGACACGTGAATTATGTTGAATGTGATGTTTTATCCTAAGTTCTTGGGGAAGGACGAGGGACTGCCAAATGGGAAGGAATGCATGCTGATGGAACGCATGCAGTCCCATGGGTGACAAGTGTCAACCCTGGTGCATGTGAATAAAACGACCAAGATGAGCCATCAGAGGGGTTCCTCGCCCATTCCACCCGACTGCCTGGGCGTGTACGGAGCTCTGAGCAGTACAACCGACCTGAGCTTTGCAGAGAACCCTCGTGCTTCCTTGTGAGCCGAAAAGCCTGTGTTTGGCTCTGAAAAACCATGTATATCCTCTATTCTGAAAGCTGAGAAGCCTGTGTTTGTTTCTGAAAAGGTCGAGCTCACCCTCTCCGTTCTAAGCCATGGAACCTGTGTCATTCCCTACGTGGATTGTTTGTCACACGTTCCCGAGAACCAACACTGTGAGACCTTGGGCCACTGCTAAACCTGTTTGGGAAGCTTGTGTTTGTTTTTCCGGTTGGTTGTGGTGGCCACGCAGAGCTGGACTGCGCATGGCTTGTTGGCCAATGCAAGTTGTGATTGAGTCTGTGTATGACCTCTCTCCAGGTGAGGGAGGTGACTGTTGTTGGAAGAGGTAGGTTGTCAGGCCTATGAGCAATTCTCTCCAGGTGAGAGAGTTTGTTGGGAAGTGGTTTCTTCCAGAGAGTGTCCAGCACCAGCTTCCTGATCCGGCCTGTTGCCGAGACCCAAAGAGGGAGGTTAGCACCGATGGACGATACTTGTGAAGGTGTATACTCCCGGGCGGAACATGCATGTGGGGAATGAGAGTCTGGTAGTAGTGGGTGTAAGATGGCATCTTGGGAAGAATCCTTCTTGTTTTCTGTGTTGTTTTCCCTGTAACCTCAACCTAGCCTAGGATTCCTTGCCTTGGGGTGGAGCTTAGTCCCAGCTCGGGGGTGACCCACTGCTGAGCTGATGAGCAGTGCAGTCTAAGGCTGGGAGGTTTGTGGAAGGCCTGCACATGGTTGGTGGAATTCTACCACTCTTTCGAAGATAAGTATCAGATGATGTTTATTCATGTATTTCGCTGTGTATATCAATTTAAATTTAATGCTATCGATTGTTGATTATAGTAGTAAATCTTATGTTTATTCTGAGTTTAATTGTATTTCTTGATTAAATGCATGTTATTACTATAATGCCGGTATGAGCTATGTACAAAGTGGTGTTATAGTTTTTTTTTAAGAGCGATTAAGCCTTGGTAACCGGAAGTGGTGCTACAAATTGGTATCAGAGCCAAGGTTTCGACACTGAGCCTAGATGGGCCAGTTGAGTGGTTTTTGGACCGAGGGTGAGAGGAGAAATTGTGTCTGGAGGACCAATTTCGGACCCTGGTATGGTCTGGAATGTCAAGAAGTTACTTGACTGTGCCTATAAGCTCAGGAGGTATAGTGGTGTTGTGAAACCGCAGCTGGTGTGGTATATGGCCACAGGGAGAGAGGACTCCACAGCAGCAATGTTGGAGCCTTAAGATCGGTTCGGGAGGGAAGGTGAGCCCTCGTGACCGTCGGGTCTGAAAAATGTGCGCAGGGATTAAAATCCCTTTTGAATTGCGCAGGAGTGTGGGAATCGCGATATGCGAACTCTCGAAAACCCAAAAACTCGGGAAGATCTACACTGTAGATATGGGAGGAAGGCTCGACCGTTAGATCTAGCAGAGTCGCGCTCAAGTTAGTCACGAAAACCTTTCGGATTTCGCAAAGTCAGGAGATGGGAAGTGAGGAAGGTGAACACCTCCGAAACCCAAAACGCCGAAACGATCTACACCGTAGATCGTAGGAAGGTAGTTGACCATCTGATTAAACGGAGGAGTAAATCGTAATTTCGGGATTTCGACAGATGGAAGTTCGAGATGTGGGGTGCGCGAACTCCCGATGCCCGAAACGCCAAAAAGATCTGCGTCGTAGATCTGAGGAAGGAGTCTAACCGTTGGATTTTTCTTGGAATGGACGTGGGCACATGAATGTGTACCACGTGCCAATGAGTCGAGAAGACAGGCGAGAGTGGTGGGACCCGATGACGTCACTGAGGGTGACATGGACCCTCCAGAACGTGCCACGCGCCACTACGGTTAAGGGCGACAGTTGTGTTGTGGGCCTGGAGAATAAAGTAAATCGAAATTTTGGATTTCGGGGATTGTAGTGACAAGGAGTTGGAAGTCACTGCATAGTGGACTTTCGGGTACCGAAAACCCGAAGTCCCGAAGCCATCGAAGACTGAAGAACCATAACAGGTTTTAAGGGCAACAACTGTGTTGTGGGAAAGGAGAGCAAGGAAACTGAATTTTCGAAATTCGGGAATTGAGGCGATAAAGAGTGGGAGTCGTTGCATCATGAATTTATGGTCATGAAATCCCGAAAGGATCTGGACCATTAGATCCAAATCACCGAGGATCGTTGGATCTCGTACAAGAAACCTTGTATCGGATTTCGGGGATAGGAGTGACAAGAGGTTGGGAGTCACTGCATCGTGAACTCCCGGGTACCGAAGAGCCGAAAACCGAAGTGCC
>JZKD02S1685165.1:44975-62578 GCA_000966675.3 Picea glauca | reverse complement strand
AAAGTGAAACTTACAACCTGAGCCTTGATGTCATAGGTCTCCTTTCGATGGCTCCTAGCTCTGACACACACACTTGCTCATGCATGAAGAAAATCAACCACTTTTGATGACCTTGATGGTGTCTCTAGCTGTTGTAGCATCAGTCCTTCATACAGGCTTTCAACACTTCTCCAATCAATATCTTTCTAGCTTGCTTCTAACCTTTTCCATGAGCATTCCCCTCAATATATAGGAGAAGATAGATTAGTTACTTGGATAAGAATGATCCCAAGATATCTGGAATGCCAGCACTTGAACAACCATTCGAAGCCAACTCATGTTTCTAGAAGATTCCCTTCTAAAAGATTCAAGATTTTTTATCTTTTTCCTTCCTTTGAAACATGTTCGCACCCTGATAGTTAATTATAGTGTGAACCATTCGCACCCTAGCTTAATGCAGCCTGCGAGAATTAGGCATTCTCACAGGCAGATATATAGGTAGCCTGCGAACATCCCTTAAAAGCATGATTTTTGGAAGCAGAGAAATGTAACTTTTATCAGGAAAGTGTTCTTAGTGAAGAGCTTGATTTTCCATCATCATATCATCATCATGATGACCAAAATTGTGGATAACACCCCCAGTCGATTGAGGAGGATGTTGTATCAACTGATTCCAATACTCGGCCAAGAACGGAGGTATGTTTTGTCCAAACGGTGGGGTCGGTCCTCCTATCGAAGGTGGTGTTCCAATTGGGAAAATGTTCCAATTGGGGGTTGAGTTCCAATTGGGACTTGCGTTCCAATAGGAATTTTCCCGCTGAGAGGGGGTTGAGTCATGCCACCTTGGTGAAATTGTCCACCGACGGGAATCTGGTAATTTGGTGTGAATGACGGAATAGTGCCACTAGGATTAAGACTGCCAGTAGAGGACGAGGAAGGTCCTCCAAAAGGAAATTGAGGGAGTGTCGGAACAAAAATGGGAAGAGAGTGCCCAGAAGAAGAAGGACCACCAGGAGAGTCGGATGGGGTTTGTGTAGGAGTGGGAATGGAAGCATTCAACGCACGATATCCAGGTGCTAATGTTGAAGTGACGTTGGGCGTTCGTAGTGTGTTGATGGGAGCGAGACTAAATGCAGTAAACCCGGTTGGAACACTCGTAGTATCTGTGTGATGGGCCATTTCGATAAGGACAGTAAAGCGATAGGCGATAGTAAACGGTACTGTCTCTGGACTAGAGATTTCGGAAATCACAGGTGGGGTGATTTCGGAAATCACAGGTGAACCTGGACCAAAAAGGTCCCGTCGAAAAACACCTGTAGACCAAAAAATATCTTGGCCTTCTATTCCAGGAAAGGGTCCAACTGATGATCCAGAAGATGTAACAACTAAGTCTCCGGAAGAATTTAGTCACATAAACGGTCGCTCAGAATCAGGGTGAAGTCGAAAGTCCTCTCGAGTATTGGTGATTCGGAAATGTTCTAGAGAGTCAGTTCGTTCCACTTGTGGCGTGGTGACGATTGGGACTTCACTTTGTCGAGGAGAGCCCTCAGGTGTACTTGTAGGCAAGGGTTGAGAACCTTCTAGATGCTCTGGAGATAAACCCTGTGTTCTACGTGAACGACGTGGAGGAGCAATTGTAACCGAGTGACAAACTTCACGAAGAAAATATTATGATCAACTTTGGTAAACAAACAACACGCACTAGTAAACAAAATCTAGGAAGCAACACCAAGCAAACAAGACCTTCTAATTCTGAAGTCACTTGTTGGTGATGAAATCCAACGTCACAACAACGAGATGAGAAGGGGCTGGGCTAGGGTGGAAAAGTTACGCTGACGACCTGCTTAACGGACTCACACCCTGGTGCAAGCTCCCACACATAATCATGGGTATACCCTCCAAGGAGCCCGAGTGAGTTTGGTCAACGTCGATTCCAGGTACCGTGAAGACTTTCCCCTTCACAGTCACCTTGTGTAAGACCCTAGAAAGATAGGCCGCTAAGGGTACCACCGACAACAATAAAGCCTGGGGGGATAGTCGACAGTCCGATCCACACGCAAGGGTAGGGTATCTAGCCCGAAATCAACTCAAAAGTCTTCCACTCATCATTGTGGGTATACCTCCGAGTGATCCCCGTAATGCGTGCAATCTCTACACCGATATCAATAAAGCAAGGTGAGTAACTCTGCCGATATCAATGCGACCTCATGTTTGACCCTTGTATGAGAAGGGCTTCCCAGGACAAGATGTTGCAAATGGAATTTAACACTCCTTAACACAAGATTCTATTGTGTGTTTTGTGGTTTGGAGAGTGTATCTCTCTTCCTACTCCAAAGCGCTAGCCTAGCTAAATGTTGGTGTAATAGAGCCCTAGAAAAGAGTTACTAGTTAAATTTTATGATTGCGCAGTGTTATTAGGGGTTGTTGTTACTAGAAGGAAACGGAGATGAAACTGATGTTGTATAAGACTCTGACCCAACGATGCATGGATAAGAATGCAATATAGCAATTTTCATTCAATGAATCCTATGTACGGGAGGGAAAGAGAAATTTTCCAGATCAACCTTGAACTACAAGACAAAATTTCCTTTAAAATACAAATGCAACAAATCACGCATCAATAACAATTCTCTATTGTTGCTTTTTCAATAATTCCAACAATTTATTTTCAATACTTTCGAAGACGAAAATGCTTTTGAAAGAAAAACGTTTGTTCACTTTTCAAAAAGGACCTACACCATGATGGTGAGAGTGCAGAAAATCAAAAACCAATGAACAAGCAATAGATAAAAACCCAAACCACTCTTTCAATGGAAACAAAAATAACAAGCAAACCAAACTTGTCTTTTCAATTGCATGAGCAAAGTGATCTTTCAAACAATGAGCAAATTATAAAGACAAAGAAACTTAACTTTCAACCGATCGCCAGTTCTTGACCAAAGAGGCACACTCAGATTCCAAAATCAGAGAGTATATCTTTGCAGAGAAAAGTCAAGAAACGAAAGTCAAGACAAAAGTGACAGCAAGAGCCTTTGAAATCCTAAGACTGTTCGTGCACAAAAACGAAGACATTAGAACATCAACCAATGGTCCAAGAAGCTCTAGTTAGGCACCAATACTGATCTTGGGAGTTGATCATGCAAAAATCTTAAAGACAAAATTTTGAAAAACAAGGTTTGCAGGCTGAGAGTGTTACACAGTGTAAGAACAGGTGATTCTCACAGGTGAGCTTTGAGCAGAGTGCGAGAACCTCACATTGAACCTAAAGGCAGGGTGCGAACTCAGTATGTTCTTGCAAGCTGTTGTGGAGTGCAGTGCAAGAATGTCTGAAACTAATCAAATTTTTGGAAAAAGACACAAAATTTGAAGAGGCCTCTAGACCCAGAGGGTCTATCAGGGTATCCTAAAGACTCAGAGATTGATATGAATGGAGAAAGGTAAGGCAAGAACAAATCTCCAAGGAAAAATACCAAAAACCACAAAGAAAACGGGTTATCTCCCCAGTGGAGTCGCCAATTTTGTTATCGGACTAATCGGTAGATGCGGACACTAACAGATCTCCCTAGATCCAGCTGGATCTAGAACAAAACAGGACAGGACATGACTCTTTCCCTAAGTTTTGACCATTGAATTAGCTAGTAGGGAGGAACAAGTAACATACCTTTGTATCATTTCCTAGGGTCTCTGTTGCTCCCGCTTTGCTCTGGTGCTCTCGTGAGGTCAAGACCAAGACAACACAAACCAACCAAAGTGAAGATAGCAAAATAGATTCAACTGTCAACTTATGTGTATGATCAAGGAATTACACAATAAAGTGAGACTAGCTTTATGGGAAAGGGACATGCCACTATATCATATTAATCGAAAGTAGAAGATTACAACCTGATCGCCTTGATGTCGCAAGCTTCCTTTGGGTGGCTCTTGGCTCCAACACACACACTTTCTCAATCCTTGCATGAAGAAGATCAAATCCTCTTGATAGACTTGCTAGAGTCTTCAAGCTCCTGTTCAAGCTAAGTCCTTCACACAATTCTTTCACCAATTCTCCAATGAATCTTGCTTAACCTTTTCCATGAGAATTCCATCAATATATAGGAGAGAATGAGATGGTTACTTGGATAAGAATGATCCCACAATATCAAGGAATCTAGTACAAGGATAACCATTCGAATGCCAACCCATTCTTCTAGAAGATTCCCTTCTAGAACCATCGAGAATTCATCTTTTTCCAAGCTTGAGAGAAGGTTTTCACCCTATCTATGTAGCACAGTGCGAGAAGTTCGCACCCTAGCTTAAGGCAACCTGCGAGAATGGGTCATTCTCGCACCCTGGGATACTAGCAACCTGTGAACTCTCTTCAAAAGTGAGCTTTCTGGGAAGAGATGAATGTCAATTTTCTCAAGAGAAAGTTCTTATGAGGAGCCTGAGTACACCATCATCAATACACCATCATGATGACCAAAATCATGGGTAACAATTCCCTACGTGGATTGTTTGTCACACATTCCCGAGAACCAACACTGTGAGACCTTGCGCCATTGCTAAGCCTGTTTGGGAAGCCCATGTTTGTTTTTTCGGTTGGTTGTGGTGGCCACGTAGAGCTGGACTGCGCGTGTCTTGCTGGCCAGTGCAAGTTGCGATTGAGCCTGTGTATGACCTCTCTCCAGGTGAGGGAGGTGACTGTTGTTGGAAGATGCACGTTGTCAGGTCTGTGAGCAATTCTCTCCAGGTGAGAGAGTTTTTTGGGAAGTGGTTTCTTCCAAAGAGTGTCCAGCACCAGCTTCGGGCTCTAAGACTTCCTGATCCTGCCTGTTGTCGAGACCTGGAGAGGGAAGTTAGCACCGATGGACTGTGCTTGTGAAGGTGTATACTCTCGGGCGGAACAAGCATGTGGGGAATGCGAGTCTGGTAGTAGTGGGCGTAAGATGGCATCTTGGAAAGAATCCTTCCAGTTTTCTGTTCTGTTTTCCCTGTAACCTCAACCTAGCCTAGGATTCCTTGCCTTGGGGTGGAGCTTAGTCCCAGCTCGAGGGTGACCCACTGTTGAGCTGATGAGCAGTGCGGTCTAAGGCTGGGAGGTTCGTGGAAGGCCTGCACGTGGTTGGTGGAGTTCTACCACTGTTTCGAAGATAAGTATTAGATGATGTTTATTCATGTATTCCACTGTGTATATCAATTTAAATTTAATGCTATCGATTGTTGATTATAGCAGTAAATCTTATGTTTATTCTGAGTTTAATTGTATTTCTTGATTAAATGCAGGTTATTACTATAATTCCGGTATGATCTATGTACAAAGTGGTGTTATATTTTTTTTTTAAGAGCGATTAAGCCTTGGTAACCGGAAGTGGTGCTACACCTACCATCCTGACTCCACTTTCCAAGCTAAGAAGTTGTCAATCAAAGCATTCACGAGCATCCTCCATTGACAAGAGAAATTTGAGGCTGATTTTCTTTGTTGATAGATATAATCTATGACTATTCCAGTCTCGGTGTATTTAGCAATTAATATATTCCTCCATAGACTATCTCCTATCAAAAACACCCATTGAGATTTCACCACCAGAGCACGCATAAAGAGGACACGATTTTTATACCCCATCCACCTACACTTTTTTAATTTGAAAGACGTTTCCAACTCACAAGATGTAATCCAAGGTACTTAGAACTTCCTTTCCAAATAAATTTAGAACACAATTTACATATTCTGACCAATATCCCTTGCAGAATGCTAGCCAACAAGTATACCAGAATTGCTTCAATTATAGATTTGATTAGCACAAGTATGCCACCTCGATAAATCCATCTATTGCACCAGAAACATATTATTCTCTCAACTCGAGCCACCTACCACCACCAATATTAAGTCCCATTATTATTTGGCTTCAATTTGAAACCAAGATACCTGAATCCATATCCCATCGTGTGTGTAGAGAAACTTAGTTGTGATTCAAATAAAATTCTATGTTGTCCCTGTTCATCCACCAAATAGATGGAATTTTTTTTCTTGTTGATGATCATACCGATAGCCTCACTAAAAAAAGATAGTGTTTCTTTGAGAACTGTTGCATCATGATCTGCACATGAACAAAATATCAATATATCTTACAAGCAACAAGTGAGTAAGGTTAACCGAACCCCAAGAAACCCTTTTACTTTTTTTGCATCATCCAATGCTCGACTAAGTATATTCATTGCCATTACAAAAAATTAGGGAGACAAGGGGAAAACTTGGTGCAAGCCACAACCTAGGTTAAAGAAATGGGAACCCAACCATTTATAAGTACAACAAAGGAGACAGAGGTGACAGAGGCCATAATCCATTTGACCATGGGTAGGTCGAAACCCACATGTAGGAGAAAAAGACGAAGGTATAGCCATGAAACCCTTTCATAAGCCTCTGATAGGTTTATGTTGACCACTGAACACTGTATTTTATGGGTTTTGATAATGTGAATCCCATCTTGTGCGGAGCCTATAGCTTCATGAATTATTCGACCTTTCAAGAACTCAATTTTTTTTGCAATAATTGATGAAGAAAGAATCGACTTAAGGCGTGTGGGGCTATTTATATGTATAAATCCCTAACATTAAATCATCAATCCAAGATTTTGTAGACTTCGAGGTGCAAGCACAAGAAATGCAGTAACAAAGCCTATTCTAGCCTATGTTAGCAACCGATTTTGGCAAAATACACTTCAGGATGCAATGAAACCAAATGACCTATTGGTAAATATATCAATCCAAATCACAAAGGAATCCAAGGGAATCAGAAGTAAATCTTAGACACCTTAATATTGCATTCATGTATTTATATCAAGATGAACAAGGGAACTGCATACTATGTCAAGATGTGTGGTATATGCATGAGTATGTTTTCTGATGGGATATTGTTTAATCGATGAATACTTAAGACTTCAATGTGTGAGAGGATAAAAACACTCAAGACTAAAAAGTAAATCTATGAACATTAATTAGTTCATTAGCTTGAGGTTTCATTAATGGATTATAGTGCAATGTTTCACTTGAGGTCTAAGTGTTCATGCACTTTGAGAGATGATTAAATTTTAAATCTATGAGCATTAATTAGTTCATTAGCTTGAGGTTTCATTAATGGATTGTAGTGCAATGTTTCACTTGAGGTCTAAGTGTTCATGCACTTTGAGAGATGATTAAATTGCCAAATTGAATGAGTTATAACTACTATAGTTTATCTAAATAAATGTAAAATTCAAGGGTATAAATACCATTCAAGCTAACTTTCAAATCAGTCGACCAACATGAGTTAAACTCTTTGTGAAATGCCACTGACCTAGTCCTAAAATGATTAGCTCAGAAGGGTAAATAATGAAATATGTAAACTAACTCACACATACAAACTAAAGAATGCAAACTCATATGTCAAGCGTAACAAGTCTTTGTTGGTGATACAACACGTTTGCATCAATATTACTTATCTTTGTGCAACTACGGCTAAAATAGATCTCGTTATCTTATCCATGAGTATATATAAATAAAATCAAAACATTAAATACCAAACTAACACTATTTATAAGTCTTTTGGGTTGGATCTCATAGATTTCTTGAAGTATAGTCTTTCACTTCAATCATTAAGTGTTCTTGTACTTACGAATGATGATTGATATGGTCCTCCAAAGAGATTCTAATAACTGTGTTGACAATGATAAGATTGTTGGTTAGCAAGAAAAATCAAAACGTTGAGTGCACACATTTTCCTTTTGTTGGTAATGAAAGCATAAACATGAGTGAGTAAAAGTAAATATAAATTGCATGAATACTTGAAAGGAAATGAGAGACGATTGAAAAATTAAATCTATAGAAACAATTGGAACTACAAATTGAAATCTATGCATCTATCTACTCACACTAATCTACAGAACTAAAATTAAAACGAAGTCTACAACAATAAAAATAAGCAGAGTATACCGAAGAGAGGGGGCCTTGCCTCCTCCAACATATTATGCAAGAGAATTATAGTGGCCAGTCGAAAATCTACAATAAAGACGTCTTTATTACAACATAAGAAGGAATAATTACAAAGAAAAATGCAGTGCCTCACACAACAAGTGATTACAACCAAAAAATAATGATAAAAGAATCAATCCACATAGCATAATGATGACATCTCTTACAATTTTGATTGCATATTGTTGGCACATGGGCAGGCCCAGGGTTCAACGCTACAATAGCACACCAACAAAGCCCTAACTACTGGCCCTTTCAGCAACAACTGTGAAGCAGATGAAGTCTCACCCAAGGTAGAGGCAAGGGTGGTTGCAAGACTCAGGTGTCTGCAACCTTAGCTGGGACATAGATCTATGATTTTACTTCTTAATAAAGCACTCAACACCGTTAGTTCCTAAATATGCAATCAATATTCACTTCACTGATAAAATAGAGCTTCACAACATTCACACTAATCTAATGTATTTAAGCACTTAGCATAGGTAAATAGATCAGATCGAGCATATCAAGCACTTAGCATAGCCATATATATCAGAGCCAACATTCTCGCATATCATAAGCACAAAGCATAAGTAGATCTATCTAAATATATCAAAGAACTTAACAAATAACATGTAAAGACATCAAGACAAAGCACAAAGCATCATAACACAGTATTTATGTGGTTCACCCCCACCCTGGGGCTATGTCCACCAACTCTTCTTCTTTATTGTCTGTAGTCAATCGGTTACAAGCACAGAGCCTCAAAACCCTTACTCCGCATAGGACAGAATATCTGTGCAGCTCGCTAGATCCTTCATCCTTGCGTTCCAACACTAACCCTTCCACAGACTTACTACAACGACTTGCACTTAACTTTTCAAGTTTCACACATTATACACAAAGCCTTAAAATTCTTGAACACACAGAGCCAACTCTTGGCACTTAGCCTACTTGCATACTAACATCACATAGATGCCTTCCTCCTCTCCTTATATTTCCTATACAACTATTTATACATACAAAATAGGCCTAAACATGGGTAAACCCATGGGCCGACATCCCATTCCTGTTACATATTCCCACATCCCAAAAAGGACCCAAAAAGGGGTCGAGATCCCGCAATCTCTGCTTCGTCTTGCGCTCCTCCTTTGACAGGCTATTGAAGTCCAAAAATATGTCAAACTTGACCAGATATCAACAAAACCTGGTCAAGGGCCAACAAGCCCCCAACACTCACCTGTGACTCATCCTGAGTCACTCTGATGAAGGAAGTTCTGCTTCGAACACTTCAAGCTTAGCTCGAAATGCTTCGACTTGATGTTGTGCTACGTGCTCTTTTTCAACAAATTCTTGAATGACTGCATCATTCACAGGTCCTTCCAGGTGTTGTTCTGCTGCAGTGCTAACCTGCTCTAGTTCTGCTCCCTGGCCTTCTACCTCTGTAAACAACTAATAGGCCTTATCTTGTATCGGCTGGAGTCTCTGATTTATTTCCATAACTCTGCTCTGAATATTATGGATTTGTTGTTGGGCAGTTCACTGCTCTTGAGATCTCTTCATTATTTCCACAACTGACAAAGACTTCAGATGTGCCTGTAGTGTTTATGTGTGTTGCTTCGCTTCCTAGAGTTGCGACTCCAGTGCCTGCAAATCTGGGTTCTCGGTAAGTTTCTCGTATGTCTAGGCACTGCGATCAACGAATTCCTTTAATTCTAAGGTAAGGGCCTTTAGTCTGTCAACTGTGCCGCGAGCAGTAGCTTCTCGCTGGTCCCTTACATCCTGCAGGGTCTCGGGCACAACGCGGAGCTCTAAATATGCTATGCGTTGTTGGAGTTGTTGGATCACTTCTTCAAGTTGCACTACTTGTTGTGGAACTCGCTCTTCGGCCTTTACTTCAACGAATGTCATAGAGAAAAGTGCTATGTTGACCCTTTCCTTTACTTCAAGTTGCTCCATGAGAAATTGTCCCTTTTCTTTTTCCTGTTGGGCTTTTTCTTCATTGAATTTTTCCTGGAGAGCAAGCTTCTCCCGTTCTTCACTACTACGTTGCTCTACAAGTACTCCCTGTACTTGTACCAAAGCCTAGGTGGCTTACGCTATTTCCTCTTGCACTCGTCGAAGGTGAGATTCAACTGTATTGGCTATTCGTTGGAGTTTAGTTGGCTCATCTCCCAGTTCTGGTGTTCCTAATGGCATATGCACAATGGAGACTGCGCGGATGGACTATAGTGTTTGTTGTACTCCTTGGAGCTCAATATCGATTCTATTGTACATCACTTCCTGCTTAGCCTCTTGTTTCTCTGCTATCTCCAGCGAAGCATCATTCAGGGCCACTATAATGAAATCGAAGTCATCTGAGGTGAGGATAGTCTGCATTTTGGTCATAGAATCTTTCAATTTCTTCCGGGAGGAAGGATTCGAGGGGGAAACCTTCATTTTCTTAGAGGGGTCCTCCTCATCTCTAGACGGTGTAACCTCGCCTTTCTTCTGTTCAACTTCTGCGCCATCTATCTCCCCGCCATCACCTCCTTTCTCTAGTGAGATGGAAGCAGTCTTCATGGATGCACTATCTAAATCCTGAACCTCTTCAGTTTTCTTTGTCTTGCTAGGTCCGGGTGTATCCTGTGCAGTTTCTGGACTGTCTATATTGGATATCTCCGCAGGGTCTGCTGGAATGAGGAGGTTCGTCGACCAGTTCTTGGTGATCTCCTCCAAGTCCTCCTCTGTTAGCTTATAATAGGACTGAAGTTGTTGCTTGTGCTCATCAGCGCGCGCTGTGATATAAATGAAATAGTTGTCTGCGCTGAATTTCATCAAAGGTCGGAACCTATGTAAAGTATTCAGAGTTATGCGAGGCTCAGACTATATGGCTAGCTTCAACTGGGTGTCGTATGTGTGGAACACAGAATTTGTCTATCATTGCTTATTCATGTCACTGGAATACCACAATGTACTAAACTTCACGGCCAATAGCTCAAATGGATCGATGTTCGGGAAGTTCGCACCTTCTGACATCTCTCAGGCGATGAAAGTGATCAGGATCAATAGCCAGTTGAAGTGGAATTTGTACCCTTGATCTTGTGCTTCCCTATAGTCCAGTTCCAACTGGTTCACCAAGGACTTCACCCAACTCATTTGTAGGCCCTCTGCGCACTTTCCTACGAGGTCGACTACAAAACCAGTGACTTGGGTGGGTCGATTCTTTCATACTAAATTTCCTGCGATCAATTGACAGGCAAGGCGCACTGGGATGCTCTGGATATAAGCTACCTTATATCCTCGTGTTCCCTTCTCGACATCATCGTAAGTGTCCTTGATCCTTTGTGCGAGAACGCGATCCATGGATTTTCTAGGGTAGAAATCTTGGGGGTCAGGTCCTTTCATACTAAGCCCGGTGATCCAATTTATCAACGTTGGATCCACTGTTATGCGACGGTTTAACCATAGATAACCTCCATGGTAACAAGAAAACAGTAATTTGACACATTCATTCACCTCTTGGTGTCATCCAAAGTGAAAAATCTTCATAACATTCAGCAGTGTGGACTGCGCGAGGTTCATAGTCCATGACTGAGGGACGATCTTCGAATTATTTCCCTTTGTTCTGGTCAGATATTTATGCAGGGCGAGCATTTTGTAAACTTTCCGGTCACCGAGGTTGAAGTCGCTAAACTTCAACGCTGCAATATTTTCTTGGTCTGTGCAAACTACGCGTATCCCTTTTGGGAGGTACGCAGTGACCAAAGCGTACTCAAAGTATTTAGCCACACTGTCTCGATTTATTGCGCCGCTCAGAGGTGGTAGATAGGCAGGTAATATGCTCAGAATCAATTTAGCATTCACGAGATCATCCATGTGCTTAGTTCGCTTCTCATCGGACGGTCGGGACGGTCCTTCTCCTCGAGCAGTGGATGGAGAAGCTGACATTCCTCTCATGGACGATGCTTGTACACCTGTAAACAATCCTCTCTCCAACATGACTCTTTCAGTCATCAAGTCAATAAAAACTTCCTCAACAACTCTTTCTACAACGCTCAACTCGTCCAACATACACGCTCGAGATTAACAATCTCAGGTTTAGGGGGGTATCTTAGACACAGTGACGAGAGAGAGAGAGAGAGAGAGAGAGAGAGAGAGAGAGATAAAAAGAACGATGATCTTGGTATAAATTCAACGTAGTCTGTGGGCTCAAATTCTTAATTGGAAAAAAATTTCTCAGTGTGTAGCGCAATGAGATAAATAGGTAACTCAGCAACGGGTATGAAGCCCTCATTAACTCTATTTGGTTCGTTATGGCATGGTCCAACGGTCTGGTGTCAAGCCTTAATTGCCTTTCTACCCGTTCGGGGTGGCAGTCGAATGATTATAATGTCCCCACTGGCTATATTGTTTCGCAATGGCGAAGTTCCATGTGTCATTGTTCTTATATCTCGACGAAGCTCCAATTTTGCAAATGTTCCCCCTTCGGATTTCCCTCTGTAACTTTCTGTAATTTTTCAATCTTAGCCCTCTTCTTACTTAGCTTCCTAGCCTTCTTTCCAATGAGCTTCATCTCAGTATGTCTTTTTCCATTTTGATTCTTATCTTCGTTTGACATAGTCACTGTGCACTGTTGAAATTATTTCTTAAGATTCGAGGGTGATACTTCTTCTTTATCTGGGATAAGTACTTCAGTCTTCTGTTGGTCATCTAGGGTTCTTGTAACTTCGACATCAGTGTCTATGGTGTTAAATAGATTTGATCTTTTCTCTTGTTCTACAATCAAATATGTGATCCTTCTAGTCATGAATTCTTTCAACTGTTACTTCTCTTGTTCTAGCACTGTTTCGTCTTCTCTCCTTCTGGCCTGGTATTTTTCAATCCAAGGGTTGGCTAGTAACATCGTGAATGGGGCATTGTCTTCAATAAATTTAATAACCTCAAACACTTCTTCTGTCGAAATTCCATTAACGTGCATAGGTACACGAGCGAGCTTCCCACATAGGTTTACCAGTTTTCCTCTGAATAATCCTATTCCTCCTAATGAATGAATCATAGCAGGTTTCCCTATAGCTTCCCAAGTTCTCTCTGTCATGATATTCACCTGTGTTTCCTCATCCAAAACACGGTCAATGTCAAAGTCTCCTATTCTTTCTTCGATGCATTCTTTTTCTTTGAAGATCGTTGATAAGATGACATGTCGATGGTCATTCAGGGTTTCTTTTACCTGTAGCAATATTTTCTCAGATTCTTCCTGGGTTTCTGTCTTAGATTCTGGATCTTCCTTAGGGTTTTCTTGATTCAGGTTCATTATTTCAACTTTAGCAATCATTCTAGGGCAATCCAACACTTCATGGTCCATAGCTTTATAACAAAGACAACTAGGTCTTTTCCCAGGGCATTCCTTAGCAAGGTGTCCCGGTCTTCTGCAACTATAACAGAGGGTTAATCCTCTCTTTCTTTTAAATGATCCCCAACCTTTCTGGTACTAGGCACTAGGATCATGGTAGCTAACCTACAAAAAAATCTTTCTAGGATCCTGCATCCATTTGTTAGTGCAAACATTCTTTCTATGCATAGGTATACCATATATTTCACTATTCTTATCAGATCTACTCATATCAAACCTGCTTTCATCTATTAGTGCCCTAGTTTTCAAGCTAGGACATACCCTATTAAACATACCTAGATCCATACTCTAGAAACAAAAATTTCCACTTATCTTACTTCTACAGAGCACAAAGCTTTCAGATCTAAAACTTTTCACTATTCTTGCCTTTTATCAAAGCACATAGCTTTCAAATCTTACCTCTTTTAATAAAAAAATTCTCACTTTTACCTTTCTTAGAGCACAAAGCTTTCAGATATTGCTTCTCTTCTTCCGATCCGACTTCTTTTCTTCAGATCGAGCTTCTTTCTCTTAGCACAGAGCTTTATAAAGTAGAATACTGCGCACTAGAGAGACAGATCTATGCACAGAGCTTTCACAACTTAAGGATGAATCTTTTCACAAAGCTTCTTCTTCCTCAGTTCCCAGCAATCACAGTTTATGTCCCGGCAACGGAACCATTTGTTGGCACATGGGCAGAACCAGGGTTCAACGCTACAACAATTCACCAACAAAGCCCTAACTACCGACCGTTTTGGCAACACTTATGAAGCAGATGAAGTCTCACCCGAGGTAGAGGCAGGGGTGGTTGCAAGACTCAGCTGTCTGCAACCTTAGCTGAGACACAGATCTGTGATTTTACTTCTTAATAAATCACTAACCACCGTCAGTTCCTCAATATGCAATTAATATCCACTTCCCTGATAAAATAGAGCTTCGTAGCATTCACACTAATCTAATGTATTTAAGCACTTAGCATAGGTAAATATATCATATCGAGCAGATCAAGCACTTAGCATAGCCATATAGATCAGATCCAACATTCTCACATATCATAAGCACAAAGCATAAGTAGATCTATCTAAATATATCAAAGCACTTAGCAAATAACATGTGAACACATCAAGACAAAGCACAAAGCATCATAACACAATATTTATTTGGTTCACCCCCACCCTAGGGCTACGTCCACCAACTCTTCTTCTGTATTGTTTGCATTCAATTGGTTACAAGCACAGAGCCTCAAAACCCTTACTTCGCACATGACAGAAGATCTGCGCAGCTCGCTAGATCATTCCTCCTTGCATTCCAGCACTAAGCCTTCCACAGTCTTATTACAATGACTTGCACTTAACTTTGCAAGTTTCACACCGTATACACAAAGCCTTACAATTCTTGAACACATAGATCCAACTCTCGGCACTTAGTCTACTTGCATACTAACATCACATAGATGCCTTCCTTCTCTCCTTATATTTCCTATACAACTATTTATACATACAAAATAGGCCTAAACATGGGTAAACCCATGGGCCGACATCCCATTCCTGTTACATATTCCCACATCCCAAAAAGGGGTCGAGATCCCACAACCTCTGCTTCGTCTTGCGCTCCTCCTTCGACAGGCTGTCGAAGTCCAAAAATAGGTCAAAATTGACCAGATATCAAGAAAACCTGGTCAAGGGCCAACACATATTTATAAAAAGGATCAATGGAGGAGGATAGGAACAAACTCCCCAAACCAGAACTACAAATCAAATTTGGTTTTAAAAATCTAGTCATTTTGGAAACTGGTTGCAACAACAAATATGGGAAAACCTCGATTATGTATTTTCCCATATCTCTCAAATCCTTGACCCTCAAAATTTGAGATACCCAAATTAGGCCTTTCTGAACAAAACCCATGTTCCAAAATTTTGAGATTCATCATCATTATTGCAGGAATCACGTTGGAAGTTAATTGTTCCTAATTTGACACTTTTTTTTACTGAAAACCCTTGACCACACCTGGAGGATTCCATGTGAAACCTGGGCACGAACCAAGGGACACACACCATGTTGACATCTAGATGTTTGAAACCCAGGTGATTATTTTTCAACCAGATATGATAAAGTATGCTAACAACCAAACTCAGGTACATGAAGTGAACTGTTGGTACAAGAAAACAAACTGAGGAAATCATCATCAATAACATGTGTTATAGAAATTAAATCTAACCTATCAAAGACATCATAAATCAATAAAATGCACAATATTAACCTCTTAAAAATTGTTAAAGGCATTTGACTTCAAAAACACGAAAATATATGGTAATGGGGCAATAACTAGGTATATGGATGAGGTAAGGATAGTAAAAATAGGGTAATTTACAGTGTAAAATGTGTCAAAACCAGGATCCAACATCTCCCCCAAGAATAAGGATTGGCATGTCCTCATGCCAAATGAAGTAGGCAAAGACCCTCTTCACTCAGAGTTTCTAACTGCAAAATCTTCACGAGCTTTTCCAATTTTACTACCATGTTGGTTTAATCTCCTCAATCTGTATTTCCACTGCTAGATTTTCCTATAAATAAATCATCTATGTTGTTCATACTTCCAATGAAGACCAACAGTGTAAATTATATTTTAAATTCTACCTTTTTGAATTGTAAAGTACCTCCATGAATCATAGAGTTTGCATTTAAAGTCAAGACTGCTTGAATATTAAAAAATGCATCCAAACAAAAGCAGGTTCATATCTCCAGGAAATCAAGTGTTAACTTGAAAATCACAACACAAATGATTTATGTTAGTGCATCATGTGCACTCTACTCTCTCATTAATATTGCAGCTCAGTACATAAGTGAATATGTAAGAGTTGGATCCAGTGTTGTTTCTCTTTCCAAGTCTAACCATTGCAATATAAATACCTTTATTAGTACATCCAACCTAACTGCTTATAAGAAGATAACAAAATGTTGATTTCATCATAGGATCCATGCTCATATCCTTTCCTATAATTTTCTCTTGCTAGGCCTACATGAGAGTAAGCATGTCCTTCCTTTACAACTGCATTGAATAACCTTTCAGCCTCATCATACTCTCTTCTTGTGAGCATCACACGACCAAGCAGATGGATAACCAATAATTTTCGCACACTCTCCAAAGAAGAAATTTATTTATCTAACGCTCACCAACTCAGGTAGACTGAAAGTTGGTATTAACAAAGTTCATGACAATGGCCATTACTTTTGTTGTCAATAAAAGAGAACATAAAATATCTCTAAAATTTTCTGGCAAAACATTCAAAAATTTCAAGATGCACACCTTAAGATGTGGAGCCAACAATGCCATAGAAGACTCCAACTATTAGGAAAATATTTCACCCAAGACTAATGGATCTTCTACTTCTACTCACTTCTCTGCCATATGCAATTATGAAGTCCTTATAGAAATTGAAAGCCTCCACTGATTCTTGAACTACATGTTGGAATATTTATAACAACCCATAGAAGTGATATGGTAATGGTAGGAAGACTTGGCCAAACAAAGACAATAGTAGGTGTCTTTCTTATTTTTCCCATCAATCCCTTAGCAAATGGATATATATGGGCCAACACCCAGAAACTAAAGAAAAATCCACCAATAATTTTTCTCCATTGAGGGACCTCACTATAAATTATCCTTGCAATGCCAACAAATATAGCTATGAGGTTAACCATCATTACTGTAATTGGAAGAATCATAAGGGAAGTATAATTCATCATGTAAATATCAACAAACATATCACCAATATCCCCGCCTCCGGACTTAGAATTCAGTGTGAAATAGATTTATATTCCAGCAATAACCTTCAACAATTCTTACAAGACAATTTCCAAGTGAGCACTAGTACTAGAATTGTTCATTTCTCCACCATTCTTCTTGTTCAATACCAAACCACTTAATCTCCAGAATTGTCAAGAGAGAAAAAGTTACTGTAATAGTAAGAATATATACCAAGAAAGTTACAGTGAGGGTTTGCACAATAAATTGCCCTGAGAAAAGAGGTAGTTCTCGAAGAAAGAAGTACACAGTAAGGAATATGGAAGTGAAAGGATAAATGGAAACATTGAGAAATGTTATTCATTGTAGGAGTTTCAAACATGAGTTTCCAAGAAGTGAAAAATTTCCACATAACCACTGATTCAATGTTTCTTCTTGCTACAAAATAAACTATATTAAAAGTTAATATTCCATATTTCCCTATATCGTACACTTCTAAGAAAAAAAATTCCTCTCTCTCTCTCTCTCTCTCTCTCTCTCTCT
>JZKD02S1685154.1:126518-137186 GCA_000966675.3 Picea glauca | reverse complement strand
GGGCAGGCCCCTCTGCCACTAATTTATCACAAAGATATAAAAACATTAAATAGCGTTTCTTAAATCAAGTTGAAATGGATCTATGCTAGGTCAAAGTAATGTCTCTAATTAACGGTAATAGTATTGATTGTGGTTGTTCACCTATTTTGTAGTAGTTTGAGATTTGTTTTGGAGTTGCAGTTTGTTTGTTGATGATGATATAGAATATATTTATATAGATATATAAATACAAATATATATAAATCAATTTAGATAATTTCGGTTTTATCAAGTGTTTAGAAGGATTAAATTTTTTAAGGTGCAAACCTTTTATTATAGTGTAAAATTAGAAGAAATGAGGTTTGCACTTCCTTTATGCTTGATAGATCTTGAGTTAAGATGGATCTAAGCTATTTCCATGTGAACATTATAGAGGATAATCATTATGTATAGTATGTGTTTGAGATAAATCCCATCATTTGAAATTGTCATAACATCATTTATAATATAGAGAGTACTATCAAGAAGACCATTTTGAAACTATTAATATCAAATATTTAAATTGGTCTTTGTTTTAATCCACACATGGTAGCTTTCCCATTTACTCACACTTGCTAGAGTTTCAATCTTTATTAATTGAATATGCTATAAGAAGTTGATTTTGAAAAGCAATCAAACATTTAAATATGGATACTACCTATATTACTTTAAATATTAATAGTTTCTTTCTCTAATGTCTTATGTTCCTCAAAACCATCTTTCATTATTTTGAGTGATTTTCTTTTTAATGTATTTTATATATCTTAACAATCTATATATATTAATATTATATTGGTTTTAATGTGAAAATATTAATATAAGAATCACACACAATAGAACAATGAATAAAAATCTATTTCACAACATCATAATATCTATCTTGAAATTGGTTTACATATGTCATTGTCTCAATCATTTTTCATATTAATATTATCATTGAAATGAATGCACCCTGTGTTGTTTTGGTTATAACGTTACTTAAATCAATGTAACTACTTGATTGCTCTAGACTCTAATTCATTTTTTTACTAGATCATCATTGAAATCAATGCACCCAATTGTTTTACATTGTGTCATGGATCAAATTAATACAACCACTTATTGCTCTAAATCATTTTTCACCATATTATCACTAAAATCAATGCACCATATTGTCAATCCAACATACAGTATAGTCAATACACAAACATTTAAATGAAGGTAATATATTTAAATCAATGCAAGATACAATTGGTATCAAGATGATATATTGAAATCAATGCAACATGCTTTAAAACCAATGCTTAAATAATAGATAGATTTATTCCATTGTACATGATCAATTTCCTCATTATGAAAGTACATGATCAAGTAATTGAATATATCAATGTAAAATAAGAGTGATTTTATATTTTATCTATTAGGAGTTCAATATATATATTAACATAATATATTACTTCATGAAATATATTAACATAATTATTTATAATCTCATGAAATAGAATATATTTGCATAACTATTTCAATGGTCTAAGGAATTATAACAAGGACCTTGTGAATTGAACAAAGCTTCTTGGGCTTAAGCATTATGAAAGATGCAATGAAACACCATATACGACATTTTTTTAATATATTTGACCTCTAAGTGGGCTACGGTTATCATTAATTGGTTTTGGGTAAAAGATACGGGCTTAGTGACCTAGACCATTGTCAAAAAAGAAAACAAGGGCTTTATTTAGAAAAGTGAACCTTCTTAAGCCTCAAGTTCTATGAACAAAGCTTCCAATCATGATAGGTGACCTGTCTTTGGGGTCTTTGACCCTTGAGTGGTATTTCAAGTAATGTTGGGTAGTTTTGTGAAAAGGGGATGGGTCTATTCGCCCACTATGAGAGAGAGAGGAAAATAGATCATTTTCCTTTAAAAGAAGGTTTTGGTGTTAAACATTTCATTTTGAAACATGTTAAGGTGAGAGAGTTTTGCATAGTATTCATTTAATGTAAAAAAGTATAGATAGACATTTCTATAAATAAAAAAAATGGGTAAGATTACTTGTTGTATTGGTTGGCTTCTTTGGTTTTATATTTAGATTAACAAACTTGGTGGTTATGTATAAACACAAACACATTCATTTTTATATTTCCATATTCTTATCTATATTTTCAACTGGGTTTTTAAATATGGTTCAATAAAAATTCACACAATTATAAAATTTTGTATACAAATTTAAAATATATATTTTTTAAAGGAAAACATATCATTTTCTATTTTTTATTGATTTTTATTTAAACATATATCATAATTCTAAAATACAAGAGTTCTTCTATTTATGATATAAATTTTTATTTCATCATCCATTTGGAAAACAAATTATATTGTGCATAATTACAATCTTGTAATTTAATATTTTCATTATTAATTTAAAAAAAATCAACATTAAAAATATGTAAAAATAATGGTGCAAAAGAACTCATTTGTACAATTATTTTTCAAGAACTTTCTTCATGTAGATACTAAAATCACATCTTAATGCAAACACATGCATTATATTTTAGAGGAAAAGTATCATACNAGAGAGGAAAATAGATCATTTTCCCTTAAAAGAAGGTTTTGGTGTTAAACATTTCATTTTGAAACATGCTAAGGTGAGAGAGTTTTGCATAGTATTCATTTAATGTAAAAAAGTATAGATAGACATTTCTATAAATAAAAAAAATGGGTAAGATTACTTGTTGTATTGGTTGGCTCCTTTGGTTTTATATTTAGATTAACAAACTTGGTGGTTATGTATAAACACAAACACATTCATTTTTATATTTCCATATTCTTATCTCTATTTTCAACTAGGTTTTTAAATATGGTTCAATAAAAATGCACACAATTATAAAATTTTGTATACAAATTTAAAATATATATTTTGTAAAGGAAAACATATCATTTTGTATTTTTTATTGATTTTTATTTAAACATATATCATAATTCTAAAATACAAGAGTTCTTCTATTTATGATATAAATTTATATTTCATCATCCATTTGGAAAACAAATTATATTGTGCATAATTACAATCTTGTAATTTAATATTTTCATTATTAATTTAAAAAAAATCAACATTAAAAAATATGTAAAAATAGTGGTGCAAAAGAACTCATTTGTACAATTATTTTTCAAGAACTTTCTTCATGTAGATACTAAAATCACATCTTAATGCAAACACATGCATTATATTTTAGAGGAAAAGTATCATACTATTGTTAGAAGAACTTGATTTTTGAGAGTTACACAATTTTTCTATAAATAAAAGTTTTATATTCCAAAAAATAATTTGATTTCCCATATTGCCTTTTTTTTAAAGATAGAAGAAGGATTATATTGATATAATTAATATATACATAAATTTACATAGAGATCATAATTTATCTTCTCTGGAAACCAAACCAATTATTATAGATTGTCTAAGGTCCAGAAATTGATAGATTCCAAGTGACAAACTGTTAGAAATTAATTAAACAACCAGTCCGGTAATTGATGGAGATAAGCCTACAATAAATGCACCGACTCCACCGACTTCAGTAAATTATTGAAAGAACCAAAAACATCTAGAAGAAGCAATTCTAGCCATTGATCTTGAAACTAATCAACGGTGGAGCTTATCCCACCATTGTATAAATAGTCATGCCTGTAATGCAATAGATAAGTCAATTGTGTGTTCTTCATGTCTCTGGTTGTTATGACTGTGTGAGTTTTTTTGATTTGGTATCAGAGCCAAGAGAGCTGTGAGGGCCATGTGAGATGGAGAGGCCTGAGAATCGTGAGCAGTGTTAGGTGTGCTCACTTGGGTTAGAGAGCTGTGAGGTTTGAGAGTTGTGAGGGATGTAAGAGCCAAAAGAGTGTTGAGAGCCATCACTATTGTTTGTCGTGAGACAGAGGGCCGTGAGACAGAGTTTTCTTCTCCATTGTGCGTTGAGGAGGTTAAGCTATCCGCATACACCAAAACTGTGTGGCTGAGAGGACCGATCTAGAGGGCCAATCAAAGATTTTTTGAGTTGAGAAAGAATCCATGGACATGTGAAGAAATTATGTGGTGAGCCGTGAGAAAAAAAATAAAAAAATTAGGTTGTTTGGTATTTTATCTCCTGCTGCAGCCATATGCATATTGTCTTTTTTTATGGCCTAGTTGCTTTGGCTTTGGTTTGATTTGAGTAGAAGTTGAATTTGTCTTTTATGGTTGTGGTAATTTTGGAAGACTTAAGAAAATAAAAGTGGTTGTGGTAATNTTCTTTTTAATGTATTTTATATATCTTAACAATCTATATATATTAATATTATATTGGTTTTAATGTGAAAATATTAATATAAGAATCACACACAATAGAACAATGAATAAAAATCTATTTCACAACATCATAATATCTATCTTGAAATTGGTTTACATATGTCATTGTCTCAATCATTTTTCATATTAATATTATCATTGAAATGAATGCACCCTGTGTTGTTTTGGTTATAACGTTACTTAAATCAATGTAACTACTTGATTGCTCTAGACTCTAATTCATTTTTTTACTAGATCATCATTGAAATCAATGCACCCAATTGTTTTACATTGTGTCATGGATCAAATTAATACAACCACTTATTGCTCTAAATCATTTTTCACCATATTATCACTAAAATCAATGCACCATATTGTCAATCCAACATACAGTATAGTCAATACACAAACATTTAAATGAAGGTAATATATTTAAATCAATGCAAGATACAATTGGTATCAAGATGATATATTGAAATCAATGCAACATGCTTTAAAACCAATGCTTAAATAATAGATAGATTTATTCCATTGTACATGATCAATTTCCTCATTATGAAAGTACATGATCAAGTAATTGAATATATCAATGTAAAATAAGAGTGATTTTATATTTTATCTATTAGGAGTTCAATATATATATTAACATAATATATTACTTCATGAAATATATTAACATAATTATTTATAATCTCATGAAATAGAATATATTTGCATAACTATTTCAATGGTCTAAGGAATTATAACAAGGACCTTGTGAATTGAACAAAGCTTCTTGGGCTTAAGCATTATGAAAGATGCAATGAAACACCATATACGACATTTTTTTAATATATTTGACCTCTAAGTGGGCTACGGTTATCATTAATTGGTTTTGGGTAAAAGATACGGGCTTAGTGACCTAGACCATTGTCAAAAAAGAAAACAAGGGCTTTATTTAGAAAAGTGAACCTTCTTAAGCCTCAAGTTCTATGAACAAAGCTTCCAATCATGATAGGTGACCTGTCTTTGGGGTCTTTGACCCTTGAGTGGTATTTCAAGTAATGTTGGGTAGTTTTGTGAAAAGGGGATGGGTCTATTCGCCCACTATGAGAGAGAGAGGAAAATAGATCATTTTCCTTTAAAAGAAGGTTTTGGTGTTAAACATTTCATTTTGAAACATGTTAAGGTGAGAGAGTTTTGCATAGTATTCATTTAATGTAAAAAAGTATAGATAGACATTTCTATAAATAAAAAAAATGGGTAAGATTACTTGTTGTATTGGTTGGCTTCTTTGGTTTTATATTTAGATTAACAAACTTGGTGGTTATGTATAAACACAAACACATTCATTTTTATATTTCCATATTCTTATCTATATTTTCAACTGGGTTTTTAAATATGGTTCAATAAAAATTCACACAATTATAAAATTTTGTATACAAATTTAAAATATATATTTTTTAAAGGAAAACATATCATTTTCTATTTTTTATTGATTTTTATTTAAACATATATCATAATTCTAAAATACAAGAGTTCTTCTATTTATGATATAAATTTTTATTTCATCATCCATTTGGAAAACAAATTATATTGTGCATAATTACAATCTTGTAATTTAATATTTTCATTATTAATTTAAAAAAAATCAACATTAAAAATATGTAAAAATAATGGTGCAAAAGAACTCATTTGTACAATTATTTTTCAAGAACTTTCTTCATGTAGATACTAAAATCACATCTTAATGCAAACACATGCATTATATTTTAGAGGAAAAGTATCATACTATTGTTAGAAGAACTTGATTTTTGAGAGTTACACAATTTTTCTATAAATAAAAGTTTTATATTCCAAAAAAAAATTCGATTTCGCATATTGCCTTTTTTTTAAAGACAAAAGAAGGATTATATTGATATAATTAATATATACATAAATTTACATAGAGCTCATAATTTATCTTCTCTGGAAACCAAACCAATTATTATAGATTGTCTAAGGTCCAGAAATTGATAGATTCTAAGTGACAAACTGTTAGAAATTAATTAAACAACTAGTCCAGTAATTGATGGAGATAAGCCTACAATAAATGCACCGACTCCACCGACTTCAGTAAATTCTTGAAAGAACCAAAAACATCTAGAAGAAGCAATTCTAGCCATTGATCTTGAAACTAATCAACGATGGAGCTTATCCCACCATTGTATAAATAGTCATACCTGTAATGCAATAGATAAGTCAATTGTGTGCTCTTCATGTCTCTGGTTGTTATGACTGTGTGAGTTTTTCTGATTTGGTATCAGAGCCAAGAGAGCTGTGAGGGCCGTGTGAGATGGAGAGGCATGAGAATCGTGAGCACTGTGAGGTGTGCTCACCTGTGTTAGAGCGCTATGAGGTTTGAGAGTTGTGAGGGCCGTAAGAGCCAAAAGAGTGTTGAGAGCTGTCACTATTGTTTTCCATGAGATAGAGGGCCGTGAGACAGAGTTTGCTTCTCCATTGTGCGTTGAGGAGGTTAAGCTATCCACATACACCAAAACTGCGTGGTTGAGAGGACCGATCTAGAGGGCCAATCAAAGCTTTGTTGAGTTGAGAAAGAATCCATGGACATGTGAAGAAATTATGTAGTGAGCCGTGAGAAAAAAAATAAAAAAATTAGGTTGTTTGGTATTTTATCTCCTGCTGCAGCCGTATGCATATTGTCTTTTTTTATGGCCTAGTTGCTTTGGATTTGGTTTGATTTGAGTAGAAGTTGAATTTTTCTTTTATGGTTGTGGTAATTTTGGAAGACTTAAGAAAATAAAAGTGGTTGTGGTAATTTTGGAAGTAGAAAGTAATTTTGTTTTATGGTGGTGGTAATTTTGGTGTTGGATTTAAGTGAATGGAAAGTTAATTTTAACATATCATTTATTGAAGAACATAATGGTGGTAGTGTGTTAATCTAAAAAGTGTGTTTATTTGTGAGGGTTCAACATGTTTATCTTGTGAAGATGAGATGATATTGTGATTGAGGTCACAATTTGAATTATTGATTAGTATAGAGTTTCTACATTGGGTTCTAAAAGGCCTAGATCATTTTAAAGTGATTTTAGTGTTTTTTAAACATGACAAATATCATGGCAGATTCATATATAAATGAATCAAATAAGTTATATGGGGAAAATTATGTCAATTGGAAGTTTAAGTTGCAAACTTTGATGGAAGGATACAATGTTTGGTCGATCGCATGTGGAGACGAAGCAAAACCAGTAGCCCCAGCAGCCTCAGTTCAGGATTGGGAGCGACGAGAGACTAAAGCGAAGGTGCTCTTGAGGATGTCCGTCAAGGACAATATCATCCCACACATTAGGGAATGCAAAACATCCCATGAAACTTGGGAGACACTTAAAGGTTTGTATGAGACGACGAACACAAACCGTGTATTATTTTTGAAGAGTAAGCTTCTTTCAATTAAGATGGAGGAGAATGAAAATATCAGTAACTTTCTTTCTAGAATCAAAGATTTGAAAGATAAGATACGAGATATTGGTGAAAAGATTTCTAGTATTGACCTAGTCACTTTCACATTAAATGGCATGTTAGATGAATATCAAATGTTCATTACCGATCTTGTAGCTAGGGAAAAGGCCCCTACTTTTGATGAATTGACAGGTATTCTTCTGCAGGAGGAGGAACGCAGAAAGAATCTCAATGGCAGATATCACAATTCAGATCTAGCATTGGTGGCGAAAGGGAAACAACCCTACAAAGGAAAGACATGGAGGAGAAATAAAGAAGGAAGGCCACATTCAAATCCAGATAATGGCAGGGCACCACCAAGCACAAACGCAAATGTGAAGAAGAATGAAGGATGCTACTACTGTGGTAAGTTTGGACATTATGCTAAAGATTGTAGGAGGAGGAAGTTTAATGAGTCCAAATATAACAAGCATTCAGGAAATTTTGTTGATAAAGGTGCAAGAGTATGTGATGATTTCAAAAATCTCAAGTTGTTTGTTTCTGATGTTGCTTTATCAGTAGACACTGATGATGCTAATGCCTGGTTTATTGATTCTGGTGCTTCAATTCATATGTCATGTAATAGGAATTGGTTTGATACATATCATGAAAACATTAATGATATTCATAAGATCTATCTAGGAGATGATAGGTCACAAGAAATTAAGGGGTATGGAGATGTATCTGTGACTTTACCTACTGGTGAGGTGAAACAAATCCATAATGTAATGTATGTGCCAGGCATAAAGAATAATTTAATTTCTGTATCCACCACTGCAGATCAAGATCTAAAAGTAGAATTTGTTAATTCATAATGTGTGGTGAAAGATATACAGGATCACTACAAAATCATTGCAAGAGGATCAAGAGTTGGAGGACTATATAAGCTTGATGTTACAAGGATGGATCATCAAGCGTTGGCATCCACAACTATGTCAATGGAAGATATATGGAATTAAAGGTATGGACACCTAAAACATAATGATCTTATGATGCTTCAGAAGAAAGAAATGGTAGAAGGTCTTCCAATGTTTAAAAGTGAACATGTTGAATGTGAAGGATGTGCATTAGGAAAACAACATAGAGAAGAGTTTCCTATGCATATAGATAAAAGAAGGCGAGAAATTCTTGAACTAGTGCATACAGATGTTTGTGGACCCATGCAAACTAGATCTCTTAGAGGAGCATATTATTTCCTTATCTTTATTGATGATAGAACTAGATACACTTGGGTATATTTTATGAGAACGAAAAGTGATGTCTTTGAATACTTTAAAGAATTCAAGAATATGGTTGTAAAGCAAGCAGGAAGGAGCATAAAGATTCTCAGGTCAGATCAAGGAGGGGAGTATACATCAGGGGCATTCATTAGGTATTGCAAAGATAATGGGATTCAACAACAATTTACAGTGCCACATACTCCTTAGAAAAATGGAGTAGCAGAAAGGAAAAATAGAACCTTGGTTGAATGTGCTCGTAGTATGATAAAAGGTAAAAATCTTTCTAATGGTTTTTGGGCTGAAGTAATTAGTACTGCTGTATATATAAAGAATAGGAGTCCTACAAAATTTTTAGAGCACAAAACACCTTTTGAAGCTTTTTATGGATATAAACCAGAAGTGAGTCACTTGAGAATATTTGGGAGTAAAGCATTTACTCACATTCCAAAATAAGATAGAAGAAAGCTTGATGCAAAGGAAATCAAATGCATATTTATTGGTTATTGTACAAAATATAAAGCCTATAAGATGTTTGATCCTAACAATCATAAGGTGTTTGCAAGTAGAGATGTGTTGTTTCATGAAAATGTAGATGAAGTACAAAAAACATATGATTATGATCTGTGGAATCTACCTAAAGAAAATGAGGAAAATGCCAAAGAGGAAGAAGAAGAAGTCCAAGGAGAATCTCAAAGCATCGTAGATTCTACAAGTAGCTAGAGCACACCTAGAAGAGGTGAAGGAACCCCACAAAGAAGTAAAGAACTAAGGAGTACAATAAGACAATCTAAGACCCCGGTCAGGTATAGAGACTATGCCTTAATAACTCAAGCTATGAATGTGGTAGAACCTTTAAATTATGAGCAAGCTAAAGACCACAAAGAATGGATGGATGCCATGAAGGAAGAATATGACTCTATAATTAAAAATGAAACATGGGAATTGACGGAATTGCTTGAGAACAAAACCCCCATAGGATCAAATATTTGTTCAAATATAAATTTAATGTTGATGGTAGTATAGACAAATACAAAGCTAGATTGGTTTCCAAAGGTTATTCACAGAAATAAGGGATAGATTATGAAGACACTTTTTCTCCTGTAGCACAAATGAATACTATTAGATTAATGATTGCATTGGCTACCAAGTGCAATTGGAAGTTGCATTAGTTAGATGTCAAGTCAACATTTTTGAATGGAGAATTAAAAGAAGAGGTTTATCTTGTTCAACCAGAGGGGTTTGTGAAGAAAGGACAAGAACATCTTGTATGCAAGTTGAAGAACACTTTATATGGACTTAAATAGGCACCTAGGTCTTGGTATGAGAAAATTGATACATTTTTCTTTCAACAAGGCTTTATAAAAAGCAAAAGTGATCCAAACCTGTATATCAAGAAAGATAGAAATGGTCGAATTGCTTTGATTTCTCTATATGTGGATGGTCTTATCATAACAGGAAGTGTTATTGGGTTGATTGAAGAGATCAAAAGAAAGTTGTCACAACAGTTTGAAATGAAGGATCTTGGACATTTACATTACTGTTTAGGTCTTGAGGTATTGAGAGAAAATGGTAAGACCTTAATCACACAAAGAAAATATACAAAGGAGGTACTCAGGAGGTTTAATATGAACACATGTAAGCCAATATCTACTCCATTAGAA
>JZKD02S1685143.1:101262-117461 GCA_000966675.3 Picea glauca | reverse complement strand
CTTTTGACAAGGTCTTTACACAGTAAAATCACAGATTCAAATTTGAAGACATATGTCAAGCAAGCGAGTATTTTTAGTTTTTCTAAAAATTTAATCCATCAGATCTAGCAATGAAATGCAGCCAATCAATGTCAGAGACAAGTGTGGTAGCAATATATTTCCTTGGACTAAGCGAGGAGCATTGTATTTATTAGAACTACCAAATATGTAGTATTAGAAGCATCAAACTTATCTTCAAATAGGTCATAATTTATTTGTCTAACAATGTTTTCAATATTTTTTGTTTTTTCTCTAAATGTTGGACCAATGGAAACTTAATTGGAATACGGTAGTTAAATCCTGGTTTGGTTTGTTTTATGGATCCCTAACTCTTTAATTGAGCTCTAAGAATAACCTATGACAAAATTCAACATTAGGAGGATAATTTACTCGGAACAAAATGAAGAAATGGGCTATCTGCATCATTCAACACTATATAGCCATACACTAAGTGGGATAGTTATGTAATGGGGTGCCTAGCACAACCATTGTATTGCATCTAAAATCATTACCTATATTGCCTTCATTGTTGCAGTTGCCTCTCCTTCTAGCTATCTAAATGGAAGGGACATGAGTGGTGTTAAGGATGGATATTGAATGAATGGATTTGCAATTTTATATGGAACTGAATCTATGCTTGACACTAGGGAAAAGGAAAATGGATCTACTACATATGGATATCCAACTACTACCACCTTTGCTTGAGTTGCAAATTCATTTGTTCAGTCTGTATCAACTAAAAATAGAAATTTAGCTTTGGTCCTTTTATATTTAGTGTCTAGTATACATTATATAATCAAATACAAAGATTCTAAGTGATTTGTTGGAAGCAAAGTAAGGTGAAATTCACCATTTTTTTGTAAACTGACAAGCATATGTACACAGGCTTTCAAACTAGTCAACATACTTTCTTTGCCACCTCTTATGCTTTTGTTACATTGTAACGAACCTCCTCGTTACGACAACAACTTTGAGAATGGGTGCAAAAAAAAAAAATTGTTTAAGGTGTGTGCACGCATGTGGAAGTAACAAACACACTTGATTCTACGTTTCCAATCGACAACCAACAAGACGCAACCACGAGGTTCAGCGCAAGAAGACTGAAGGCACACAACAAGTAACTGCAACAATATACAACCCTAGGCATAAGGCGCACAACACAAACATTAAGACATACTGGGGTTGCACAGTAAGAACACAGAGGGAAGACTCCATGGTGTTAGGGTTACTATTTCTGCACAGGAAAGCAAGGCGTTTAGTCTTATGTCTTCTCGAAAGAAGATTAGACTGGCTCCTGGCCGACTGCTCAGGCAGAAACTAGTAACCCAACCTAGAACAATATGCAGGCAAGACGAACACAACAAGACGACCCCGACATATCACAGTGACAAAAAGCAATAAACACCCCTAGACATAAGGTGTACAACTAACAGTTGTAAGAAGAAAACGACACCAGGTGTTAAGTACAGTACAGTCACAGATGGAAGAATCCAACAATAGAGTTTACTATTTCTGCACAGAAAAGTAAGGCTTTTAGTCTTATGTCTTCTCGAAAGAAGATTAGACAGGCTCCTCGCTGACTGCTCAGGCAGAAACTAGTAAATCCTTTAGGGAGTCGCAGTAGTGGAACTGTGCCTTTAAACAGCCCGAGACTACTGATACGGCTCAGAGTGTGTCACAAGAGTTGAAACTGTGCCTTTAAACAACCTGAGACTCTTGATACGGCACTGGATTCCTATACCAGAAATACAAACAGACATATCTACTAAGCTACAAGAGGTGTCTCTATCCCGCCCGACACAACCGACCAAGCAACCAACCGAATACTATTAAGTACAACATAAACAAGAAAGATGACTACGCCCTTTACGGAATGCGCACGACGAGAAGGACTCGACAACGAACACCCAAGTTCCAGATTGTTTAAATGAACAACCACCCTAATTGACTAACTCGAAGTAATTTATTGTACGTAAGTCAAGTTATTGCACCATATATATTATTAACAACAATAAAAATTACAATAACACTGTCATGAAATATTAACCATCCTTCATTTATATCACCTATCCGGACCAAGATTCTACATTTACAAAACCTCTTATATGCTACAACCACCAAAATGATAATGACCTTCCAAGATAAAAACATTCAATTAACATGAGGAGCTCACAATGCGATGTCATCAATGATCATAAAGTTCAATAATAATGCATTAAAAATAACATCATAATTATAGGTAATCATCAATTGAAATTAACAAATACATCATAACTAAAGGTGGCAATCTATAAAATAATAAAATCTAAAATGATAATGATTAAAATGGGCCATAATTGGAATGACAAACTATCAATATTACAAATGACAATAATTAAAGCTAACACTTAATTAAGGATGTCAATATATAGAATTGCATCATAAGTATAGGTGACATCAATTCGGACATAACGATTTACATCAGAATTAAGAATGACAACTCTATAATAATATAATAAAATTTAAATGATAATGACTAAAAAGGGCAATAATTGAAATGACCACTATCAATATTATGAATGACAATACTTAAAGATAGCAATTAATTAAGGAGGTCAACATATGGAATGACATCGTAATTATAGGTGACATTAAATTGGAAATAAAAGTTTACATCAGAATTAAAAATGGCAAGCTATAATGGCAACTTTTAACCTAAATTACAACATTTAATTTTTGGATAGTCATTACAACATTCTATGATTAGTTCTAGCATTATTTATAGACGGAGACTGGCATTCTATAAGTGCCACTTTTAAATTTCATTACAACATGTAATAATTAATATTAATTACAACCTTCTATAAATAATTATAGCATTTAATTATGGAATGTACTGGCATTCTATCATGGCCCCATTAAATTTGCATTACAACACTAATATTTAATTTTAAATGCCACATTCTATAATCGATTACAGCATTTTAATAGAGAACGAGAACTGGCATTCGGTAATTACCATGTTAATCTGCCTTATAGCAATAATAGTAAATACAACAATTCTTAATCGACTACAGCGTTTTAAATACAGAATGAGAACGGGCATTACAGCAACCCACTTTATGGTAACCAAACGCAACTGTAAATTCGCCCATGAATGAGGACGCAGACCCAAACATAAAATGAACCGTAAATGTAACAATGTCCAGTTTGAAAGGAAACGCCCAGTAACAATTAAAAACACCCAGTCATCATTAAAAACGCCCAGCATCAATAAAAAATGCCCGGCAATCATTAAAAACGCCCGGCAATCATTAAAACGCCTGGCAATAATCAAAACACCCATCAATAATTTAAAAACGTCCTGCCACAATTAAAAACACCCAACAACAAATAAAAACACCCGACAACAAATAAAAAATGCCCGGCAATCAATAAAAATGCCCAGCAACAATAAAAACGCCTGGCAATCATTAAAATGCCCGCAATAATCAAAACACCCATCAATAATTTAAAAATGCCCAGCCACAATTAAAAATGCCTAGCAACAAATAAAAACGCCCGGCAATCATTAAAAACGCCCGGCAACAATAAAAAAACGCCCACTGACAAATGGGAAAAACGCCCACCGAGGTTTTAAATGCTCACAGAGAGGAATTCACCCACAACATAAATAAAAATGCCCATAAACAAATGTAGAATGCCCACCATCATTACACACGCCCACAGAAATCAGAATGCCCACATCAAGGTAAAAGGAAAACACACAATGAATTGAAGCACACCAAACGAATGCAGAAATCCAACAATTTCAGAAATGCCCAACGAAACCAACCCTGAAATGAAATCTTCAACGGATCGAAGGATAAATAATATAAACATTTGCCAACGCTCATACAGACGAATGCCAGATCTAAATACCAGATCAATTGATCTTAGAAATAAAAAACAATAAGTGCCAGAAGGGAAGCCGGATCTAGTTTTACATCCATAAAATATCAGCAAGCGAGATTGCCAGACCCAGCATTTTAGAACATTACAATCATCTTACAATTCCCAGCCTAATATTTAAAGCATTATACTCAATAAAATAAGCGAGCATACCTAGCTCCTTGTGCCTGCCTCATATGTTGTCCTCGCCTCGATTGATGTCCCGCGCTCCTTATCGCTCCTGCTTGCCGACCGTGGAACCCTCACCGGTACCTCCCAACCAAACGCTAGGGGTACTCTGCTTCCCCCTTAGCCCCCCGAGCCGCAAAGTGGCCACACAAGATCCAGAAATAAGACTAGCTTCTCAGCTTGCCTCCAAGGCTGAGCTACCACTCCAATACAGCTGAGAAATTCCCAACTCCTCACAAGCAAACAGTCAAGCCAAAATCCGGTAGCGTAACTTTACGCTCACCGTTCCTCCTTTCTTCCTCCTTTTCCCCTTCTTTTATAGAAATTTGAGACCCACCTACTTTCCCTAAACCATTATTAATTTAATTTTTAATGACAATCCTCTAAAAATTCTCTGCAATCCAAGTGTCACTCATCCCCCATGGTTCTCTGAAATTATTTTCTTTAATTTAAATAAAAGACTCATTTCCCTCACCCCCCCTAAAGTCACTCCATAAATTACTCCTAGGGTTCCTAGATCCCCTCTCATGCTTTTAATAACTTTCCTAAAATGAAGTTGTTGATTTTTAGTAACTCCTTAATTGTTGATTCCTTTTTGCTTTTTACCCTAGGTCCCCTACTTTCCATTATTAAGTTTCCTTTATTACAAGTTTCCTATTTCCTATTTTTTTGTAAACTAACAAGCATATGTACACAGGCTTTCAAACTAGTCAACATACTTTCTTTGCCACCTCTTATGCTTTTGTTACATGCTATTGATCTAGAATGAATTAAAGAAAGGGAAAGATGTTTATTTTGGAATAGGATCTCAAAATAGCTATTGAACTTAATAGGTGGATTCTATTGTTGACCATACAACCTATCAACTAGTTGGTTTTGCAATCAAGAATGTTAATTTCCAATCATAACCTGTATACTCACCATTGGGAAGGCACTAGAAAGAATTGGGCAGGCATGATGAAAAGGTAGAATTTGTTTGTTGAAACTAATAGGGAGAATGGGACTTGATATCATTGAATGGGGGCTGAGATGTTTTCTAAGATGATTTGGTTGTATTGGTTGCTTGGAACATTGGCATATTTCTATGTCTCAAGGGTAGGCATGGTGGTAGGTGTTTTGAAATCCTATTCCAAAATCAACTTCTTGTCTCTTTCTTTAATTCGTTCTAGATCAAGCCATTAATGATATTATAGATATGTAGAATCTAGAGCCATGAAAAGTAAGCCAAGGAGATAAGAAGTTGATGTACAATTTTGGTAAAGCACATTCCACAAGCAATAGGCCATTCCATGAACACCATTATAGATTGACCAGAAGGCATTTTTTATGCAAATATCCAATGAATATATAAACAAACAGAGATTAATTTTATTATTAAACTAAGAATATATAAACAATTGCATAAACTTTAAACAATACATAATTTTTAAAATTCAACGGAAAAGTAATTTATGATCGGGAACAAAAGCATCACTGATCGATATAGTCATATATGTTAGAGACTAATAATACAAAAACATTATATAGTAACTTTGATTTTCATGAATGAAAAGGATAGAGACAAGAGCATAATGAAAAACAATAAGGACTCCTTTTAGAAATCAATGCATGTACATTGTGAATATACGTTATGGCATATCATGAATATAGATTACCATATATGTGTATAATTTTTTAGAAAGAAGATATTGGTTGGGTTATTCTTGTGAACATGATGGTATATTTGATTTCCATGAACAAAAAGGGCAGAGTAAAGAGAATAATAAGAAGCAAGAAGGAACCATCGCACCAGCAAATGCATATGCATTATGAATATATATTACCATGTATCATGGATATAGATCACGATAGAAGTATATAATTTACTAAAAATGAGACTTTGGTTGCTTTATTGTTATGAGCACACCTTCTTTTTGAATATTTTTGTTGAATTTCTTCCTCTGTGCCATGGATGATTTTAGTGGCTAAATTTCTCTCATGGGCTAATTTTCCATGGTTTTCCCAATAATGAGATTCGCTATTTTAAAAATGATTCGCCCAAATTCTATATGATAAAATTATTTTACCTTAAAAATCGCCAAAATTTTATAAAAACTATATAAAATCCTTAGAAATTTGAATATTTTTACAAAAATATCGGCAAACATTTTTAGATGGCATATGAAGGATAAGTAAGATTCGCCAAGGTTTCTACATTTTAAAATAAATTTCCATTCTTAAAATCATCCCTACGAGTCTGTGCCGCTTGTAACTTTTTCTTATCCTTCACTTGTATTTCTTTTGATGCAAAGATGTTGCACATAATGCAATGGACAATTAAAGAAACTATTATGTCAAAACAATGTCAAGTACACAATACCATGAAACTACAAATGAAGTGAAAATTAATAAAATATAGATAAGGTTAGAATTATGTACCTTTTTATTTGTTCTTCCATGTTTTCTTTTCCTATGTTCTTTTGAACTATAAATAATTTCTTTGATGTATTCTATACTGAATAAAGTAATTGAGAAAAGTAAATAGCTATGCAAATAGATTTCAGCAAAAATGTAAACACAAAGTGAATTGTTGATGTATTATTTTTTCTTATCAGCAAGATTTGTACTATACCAACCTTTTTCCATATGTAACAATTTTTTTATTCAATACCAAGAAAACAAATTTATAAATATGTAAAAAGGATATGGAAATATGCTTTTCTTTACTACGAAGGAATTATTTTTTTAAATATGTAGTATGAATATGCTAGTATGTTAATATGTATTATGATTTATATGTAATTCAGAGTTGAAGCAGAAGACAAATTGTATCATGATCACCCCAATATGTATTTAATATAATAAAAAAATGGATTTCATGTTGTTTACATTTGAACAGACATGGTCAATAAGTGTTTTTTGTACATGATTTATTTTTTCTAAGATGAGATGGAGATTGAAATTGCACATTTAGTTTTCCAATTTTCTTGTCTTTTCATTGCATTGGTACATGTCAATATTAAAATATCCTAAAATGATTATGATTTCGTTTGAATGAAAATTGCATAGCGTTTTTGTAATGGTAAGCATTATTCTATTCAAAGTTGCATGTGGCGCACCATAGATGTTTACTATTGCAATATGTGATTCATGGACTATTAATTTTTCTACAAGGACTTCTATAGTGTAACATCCCGCTCTGGTGCACTGAGCGAACTTATTCTTTGAGGACACTTGCCTGCAAGTGATCCGGATTATTATGCTATTAAAACATTTGAATTTGATTATGATGCATTATGGGTAGATGACATGTTGTTTTATTGCATTGACATAGACATGTGCTATTGACTCGGTTTTACTGAGTGTGCAGGGTTTTGGACCTTGAGGATGCAGAGGCATTGATGGAACCCCTTGGAATCTGGATCGAGTTAGGGAGTGTTCCATTGGGGTTTGATTGTTTTACTATGATATTAGTGGATCTGATTAGATGATATGATGTGAATATGTTCCGACATGATTTTTTGATGATGCAGGTTGACGATAGCTTGCCGACTAGACTCACATATGGAGTAAAGGGGCCACACATGACTACCAGAGAGGTTGAGGGAGAGGTGTGGACAGCATCCCTACCACAACCTACTAGCACTCTCGTTGTGGCTCGAACTGTAGGTTAACGATTACCTAGTTCGAGAGGACCCACGATGTCGTGAGAGAAGACTACGATAGCCACTCACGATGATTCTAAGTGGAGCGCAATAAGGCGAGGGCCTTATTCCTTAGAAGCCATCAGTCTCCCACAAGTTCACCTGTCAGATTTTTGACTCCAGGGGTTATTGATGTCTACCAATTCGTCAAGAGGCGAGTGGAACCCTTGGAGCACGTAGTGCATCCTAAAAGGCACGTCACGCAAATAAACAGATGAGGCGAGTGGCACCCTTGGAGAACGTAGTGTGTCCTTAAGGGCATGTCGCACAAATAAACAGATGAGTGGCACCCTTGGAGAACCTAGTGCATCCTAAAGGGCACATCGCGTTGATGATGATAGAGGGATGAACCTAGATGGCCCTAAGACAAATAATACATTAAGAAATTTTAAAACAATTTCCCTAATTAATTGTTGCCCAGATCAGAATCTAAGTTCTAAGTCTAAAATTCGTTAGGGGTAAAAATTTTGTCTACCTTAAAATAAAATATATATATATAATTAAATTTAAAAGCACTTAAGTAATAATTTGGTCTTCATAAAAATTTTGTGGTAACATGAAGAGAGTAAGAAATTAAATAAAATGTGTGCATGTAAAACGTAAAGAGGCAATTAATTATTTTAACCTTTGATAGTTTAAAAAGATACTAAATTAATAATAAAAGGAAAAAGAGGTTAAATTCAACAACTTCCATTTTTAGCTCAATAAAAGGGGAAAGAGGGAATTATAAAAATTAGGAAACTAGGGAATGAAGGTAACATAAAAAGGGAAGGAGGGGAACTTATGGTAAAAAGCGGGAGGTCAACTTAGTAAAGAATCTACATTTAAGAACCTTCTAAATTGAACTAAATTAGCAACTTCATAATAGGGAAAGCCTTTAAAACCTATAAGGGAATCTAGGGACACCTAGAAGTAATTTTAGGAGTAAATCTAGGTGGGTGAGGGAAATAAGACAATTAATAAATTAAAGAAAATAATTATTGGAGGAATGTGGGGGACAGGTGACACTTGTACGAAGGAGAATTTTTAGGAATTTTTATTAAAACTTAAATTAAATGAGATTTAGGGAAGGAATGGAAGTTCGAAAACTCTATAAAAGAGAGGGAGGAGAAGGAAGAAAGGAATTGGTTGTTAGCGTAATGTTACACTATAGGAATAGTGACTTGACTGATTTACTTGTGGGAGTTGGGATTTTCCAGCTCAGAGAGGAGTGGTAACTCAGCCTTGCGAGGCGAGCTAGGAGCTAGAAGTAACCTATGGATTGTGTGTGTGGTCCCTTTGTGGCTCAGGGGGCTAAGGGGGAAGAAGAGTACCCCTAGCGTTGGCTGGGAGGTACCAGTGTAGTCTCGACGATCAGTGAGCAGGAGTTGCACGGAGCGCGAGATGTCATTCGAAGTGGGCGATAAGGCAACGGTATTCTCTTTTACTTTGTAGAGTAGAATGCATTAGGACTTATGCTTGGATCTGAATATTGATCGTAAGTGGTTTGGATGTTTAGATTTTAGCAGACCCCGTTTTAGCCTAGTTGATTGTCGATCTCCCATGGTCTTCGTTCCTGCGTGACTTGACAGCCCTGTGGTGTTGATTGAGACCCTTGCGTTGTTTTCCTTCATATCTAGCTCACCATTCCTCGCCTGAGCAGTCGGCCAGGAGATTCATCTACGGTCATCGCCTTAGCGTTAAAAGACCTATGGATCTCAACACCCTGCTTTTCTGTGTGAGGATGGTGAAGCGAAGGATGAACTCAGTTGTCTACCTCTGTTGTTGTCCTTGGCTGAATGGTTTTTCGTACTCCTTGATGTGTTTAATAACCTTGAATTTGATTGAGGGTGAATCTCTTTATTGTGTGTTTTATGTTCGCTAGATAAGTTTATCTCTGTGTTTTATCTATTGCTGGATGAACCCACGCTGTGTTGCATCGCCTCCCTCGCAACTTAACCCTGTGACTATTGTTGGCCCTTTTTCTCTGCAAATTTGTCTTTGCACAACAATAATGGATGTATTTTGTCTTGAGCTTTTGCCCATTCGTTTGATTGCCTAAAATTTTTATGGTCAGTGTTCTAGTTGGGTTTTACTATTCCTTGGTTTGGATCTTTATGCTTCTGTGTTACTCTTCATGGCTTTATATTCCAGCGATTTCTCTACGATTTTAGAATGTATCTCTGCGATTTTATAATGTTTAAGGGATAGTGATTTTATGATGTTTCATTTTGCGTTTTATTTTTCCTCTTTATTGACTGTGTTGCTACAACACATTTTGTATTCCCCTTTTGCTATGAAATTCTTGGGTTGAGGGCGTCTACTTTGGAGTGGATTTAGATTGTGGGCAGGTCGAATGTGTTTCCACTAATGGGCGCGAATTTGCCACTACTTGTAATTGGTGGTGGCCTTATTTAACAGTTGATTTGTGTCAACTCTTCTAGGCGAATCACCTTAGACCAATCCTGCATTTTTTATTTTTTATTTTTATTTTAAAATGAATATATAAATCCCTGCATTATCAATGGTTCAATTTTTATTTTTAATGAAGATTAGAATCCCTGCAATTCAGTTTTCCTTTTAATTTTAAAAATGAAATTTAGAATCCACATCAACTTTTGGACCCAACCGTAGTTGCTCAACTTTGGTTTCAGAATTGAAGTTTTGTACACGAGTTTAAACAGCACACTCTCCTGGCACTCTGCAATGATTTTCTCTTAAACGATTGTTGGATCGTCGTATTAAGTTACTTGTCCAGTTGATTTTATTTTATTTTATGGTTAATCCACCTTCCCATGTGAAATGGGAGATTCATACTCACTGTGTCATGGACGAATTTCTGGGATAAGAACTCATGTGTGAACCCTGCATTTTCAACCAAAATCCTTGTGACTCCGTGTCTATTATTTCAAACTTTTTCCTTCTTTATATTACAGAGTCAATTTTCGTGTTTTGGTTTTTCTGGTGGTCCACATGGTATTTTTCCTTCCCTTGCAAAAACGATGGGACATTGGCTCCGTTCAATGACAGCGATCTTGAGCGCTGGGTGTTCTAGATGTGCCTACTATAGCTCCAGTAATTGATGGTAATAATGGATGACAGGGGAATCAATTATCAAGGGTGCGACTGGTGGAAATCTTTATGGCTAGTATTTATGGCTGATTAATGGGTGCAATAAATGATGGAAGTTTATTTAGAAACCATGGATTTAGCATTATATAATCGTTATTGAATTATGTAAGGAGAATTAATTTACTTCATTAAATATTTTCTGTTGATCCATTGACAACACTAATATCTATTACATGTCCTCTTATGATATTACTCTCATCATTATATGCAAATCCACTTGATATGTAGTTGATTAACAGACAAGTTAATTCATTACCCATATTTGTTATTGAATTATGTAAAGTTGTAACCCATTAACTAAGACCATGTCTCAAATAGAGCCTACAAATTGCAACTATTTACTTAGGGTTATTTGCCAGGGAAAACATGTTGTGGTTAAGTAAATAATTATGATGATAACATTTGCATTTAGTAAAGCCATTTGTTTGGATTAATATGTACTTCATACATCTAATAATGATTATTATATAGAGGAGATGCTCTCGCAATGCTTGTGCTTATGTGTGTGTTAATAATTATTCAACATTTAAACCTTAAACCTTGAACTATCCTTAAGATTGGTCTCCTTAAGTGCTTGTTATACTAACTCATTGGGAAGGTAAAGGAATCTTAGTGTCATTCTTGATAAGTTAACAAGTGATCCTTAAGAGATAATTATGATGGATATTGGATAATTTTTCTTTACCTTGAGCATCATTTTATCTGCATTGATTTTAGCATGTAATTAACAAATGTGATTCACACATATTTGATTAAATGTTACTTAATAGAAATATACTATAGATATATATTGACATTCAGTTAATATAGACTGATACATACAAGACCTTTCATTACTTGTTGCGTTAATTGTAATTTCGACAAGATAAATTATTTGTCTAGATATTGATATTTTGGATTGCATTTACGATAATCTAGATTGATTAAACGTATCCATCCTCATTTTCAAATTGATTACTCTTTGATGGGATTGATGATCATAGAATCTGTTGTTTTATCTAGATGTATGGATTGATGGTGATTAGTTTTGTTAAACAAATTTCTTGCGCCTTGTAGATAGATTGATTGATTAAATTGTGTCCTAATGTGCTAATAAATATTGATGTTGATGGATTGATTTAGAACTAGAGTATTAACACATAGTCATTTAAAGTTAATGTATGATGGTTAACAGTAAAGATTACCTTCACCCATTGTTAATTGATTTTAGGTTTATAGAACGAATCTTAGTTGATCGTTGATGTTGGTTGATTTAACATTTTTAATTTCGGTATTGATTGTGTTAGGGGGTGTAGACACCTCCATGTTCCTCAGAATAGTTGCCAGCCCTGAGACCTTAAATGGTTAAAATCGATGGGAACCTGGGCTTGAGCATTGCTTATGTTTCTTGGAGGTCCTAACCATTGCAGGGTAGGATGGATGGGTAGTCAGTCTTAATTATGTTGTCGGCTGATTGTTGTTCTTGCTTTCAGAAGCTCGATGTGCATCTTAGGTCATTATGTTGGGGTTGTAGTTGCATGTGTCATGTTCGTCGTCATGTGGCGACGTAGAGTCGAATGTATTTATTACCCTTGTACACACGCGCAGACACAAAAGAAGAAAAAAAAATGCACTTCTTATAAGAGGTTTGTCATCATAACAAGGAGGTCCTTTACATACAAATTGTTCTTCAAAGTGCATTTGTTCTAGTATTCTTAAATGTTTCTTGACTAGTATCATCACCCCATGTTTATTGCAATTTTATACGCAATTGAAGCTTGCAAATTGTTCATTTTGCATGGGTAGTGTCATGTATGTTTCTTGCAAGCACATAATATCAGATTGCATTGTATCATAGTCACTAGATATGTCATTAATATGTGAATGAAAACTAAGTGTGTTTAACAAAAGAAGTGAGGTTGAGGATTCTAATTGTATGGATTCATAATCATATTCTAGATTCCATTTTGCATTGTTTCCCAGGCATTGCATATCAATATCAATTTTTGGTTTCACCTTAATGTTATGCATTGTGAGAGAATTTAGTAGGTACAAAGACTCTATGTTTCTTACATGAGATAAGGTTGTATATAATAATCCATGTATCTGTATCCCAGTAGATTCAAATGAAACATTGTTAAGTGTTAGACCCTGTGACCTATGTATTGTACGTGCACATGCAAGTTGAATTTGGAATTTTTTTCGTATTTTCAAGTGGCATGTCTTTGTTGTCATTGATATTGGTTTTTCTATGCGCAAAATTGGTATCCATTCACGATAAATTTATTTGATATATAAATAATCTAGCTTGCTATCTTGTCGATGTCCAATATGTGGATCATAGAACTTGATCCATAGAACATCGAATTTATTTATTTTGGTGTAGGCTTTGATTATTCCATCTGCACCATTTACGAGCCCATCTTGCGAATCATAGTTGCATGCATATATATCAACAAGCATATTTAATTTCAAGGTAAGTTGCGAAGGAAAATTTATTGTCTATCGATGGTATGGTACATTGTCATGGTTTTCTTCCTCATTAATTGCATTGTTTAAAAGTTCATTGTCAAGCATCAATGATAGCATATACTTGTGATGCATTGCAACATATTTGTTTTTGTAGAATATATAAGGGAATGTTGGGTCATTTGGGTTAGGTCGCATGCAATTTGTATTGATATATGCCAAATCATCATTTGTTTGGCTATTTGTCTGCATCCTATTCAAAATTGCAATAAAATTTTCATTTGTTTGGCGCATTGTAGTATGCAATTTCTAGCACTTCACATTATCTCTCCAAAAGTCATATGTTATTGTTTGCATGTTTGTTGTAGGTTGTTCAAAGATGAGGGAATCTTGTATGGGTTGTGCTTGATAAAAAACACTGCAAAATATCATATCTATGTTTCCAAAGTATTTTGTATGTGCATGTTTTATGTTTCTAATCTGATTTTCAATGGAGAATAGGAATCGACTTCCAATTAGAGAAGCTTCATCAATGAAGACAAGTTGTAGTTCCTGATAAATCTTTGATAAGGTGTTTAACATTTCTTTGCTAAGTGAAAGGAATTGAGACTTGTTGAAAGGCCTTAGAAATGCAGAATGGATTGTTGTTCCACCTGCATTATAAGCAGATTTACCTATATATGCCAATATCAATCCCTTTGGTTTCAAAGGGTCAATTGTATTGTTTGCATCATATATTCCTATAAGCATTTGGAATAGATTTTTTTTTGTAAATGTTTTCCCTATTCCTTCTCTACCTGTAAGGAATAAGTACAATGGCATGTGTGTTGAGGAAATGATAAGAAATGATCTTACTCAAGCATTTTCAAATTTTGCTTGGCTAAATCAAAATAGACAGGAATATCACCCTATGTTTATAGCCATCAAAATTAATATCCTAACTCACAAGTATCAATTGCAGGTGCTTAGGATGGTTTTTATAAATAAAAGCTTGCTGGAAAATTCATTATTTATGCGTTTTTCTGAACATAACAGATGATGAAATAAATATAGAGATAGAAGTAAAGACACCAAGTCGATAATCAAGACAGGTGAGACATAAAGAAATCCTTTATTTAATTCCAATTCATCAAAGAGTCATTCTCTTTACAAAATTTCGTGAAGAAGTTTTGGACCAAAGTCAAACTTAGATGTCCCGGATGAAACATACAAAAGGACTTCTGATAGAAAATCAAAAACTGAACTCTAAAAGATGGATCTTCTTGCCATAGATTTTTGCCCACTTGAATTTGCACAATATCCTTTGTCAGTCATGAAAACTAATTCACAAACATACAAGTCTACAGAGACTATCAAAGATAGATCAACACCTCTGAAAAACAAGTGTATGAATGATGTAATTCAGCCCCGAACCTTGTTGTCTACAATAAGACCTTGTTATCATAAAAAATAATTAGGCCTTGAATAAATTAAGGAATGAATGAAAACTAAATTATTTCAATAAAAACTCAAAGATCAAACCTTAGTATGTTTCTGCTTCCATTATCCTCTTGTTCCTCCCTTCCTTTTGTCTTTAAGCAAATTAGAGTTGGTTGAAGTAGTTGAAATACTTCATTAGTTAAGTTAACTAAAAACTCAACCAACTTTTTAGTTAGGGAAATAGTAATAAATCACAATAAGGGTTTTTAAATAAATAATAACTAGTACGTGGGACCCCTTGTGACTCCCCTTTAGCTTTTAACAATCATAACACAACTAGTTAATTAAACAAAACATCCCTCCTTGTGACTCCTATCATCACATTATTATTTGACAATTTATCTCAATGATATTTGAAATTATCTTCAAAATATATTACTCATATGTCCAAAAATATCATGTTGTCCAAAATTTATGAAGTCAATTGTTCTCAACAATAAATAAATAAATAAATAAAACTTAAAATTCATATTTCCCACTCTGAGATGCAATCCTTCCCTTGTTGTTGTTGTCACCTTTTGATCTCTCTGAATATGTCTTTGTATGTGTTGAGCCTTTAGGCTTGATCTCATTGATCACATGAGAGAAATAATCTCTCAAATGAATCCAGGAGGAGATGGATTTACCAGAGCCATTGGAAGGTGAGGAAGGGGAATCAATGGATTTTTCTTTGTCAGGGGCATGGTGGGCCTCGATTTTAAAAATTTTACTCACATGGGAAGACTGAACTGGAGAGTGGAAAGGGGCATCTTGGACAATTTGATTGATAGGCGGGAGAGCAGGTAAAGATAGATTGGGCCAGCCATGATGTTGGGAGACTTCTAGGTGGACAATCTCTTTCCATCCGTTGTTTTCAAGAACCTCAGGTTGCAATGAGACATGAGGGGGCACGATAATAATATGGGCTTGTGTAGCTTAGAAGGGAGGCCTTTATCGTCCTAGGTTGGACCACTCCTTGCCCAATCCAATTGAAAAACCCCGCCTGAAATAGCTTTCCTAACTCTTGTGAGTCAGCATCAAAGTGAATGGAGAATCTATTGGACAACTGAGAGGGGGGGGGTGAATCAGTTGTTATCGTGCTTAAACAATTATGCTTCTTTTAAACTCTTTGCAGAAATACTGAATGATGTTCACAATAATGCAAGGAAATAAATAATGGCACTTTTAACATCATTCACATATATGAGAATGTAATGTCCCCCACCTCTTAGAGAGGTGATGAGGATACTCAATGGCTTGGGCACCCCCACTAGGTCATAGTCTCACACTGAAGGGGGGAAAGTCAAGAAGTTAAAAGTTATATTTTTAAGTTGACTTAAGAAAGGAAAAGGATAAAGGAGT
>JZKD02S1685143.1:39343-50776 GCA_000966675.3 Picea glauca | reverse complement strand
TTGTTGATATCAGTGTAGAGATTGCATGTATTACAGGGATCACTCGGAGGTATACTCACAATGATGAGTGGAAGCCTTTTGAGTTGATTGCAGGCTAGATACCCTGCCCTTGCGTCTGGATTGGACTATCGACTGTTCCCCCAGGATTTATTGTTGTTAGTGGTGACCATAGCGGCCTATCTTTCTAGGTTCTTACCCAAGGTGACCGTGGAGGGGAAAGTCTTCACAGTACCTAGAATTGACGTTGACCAAACTCACTCAGGCTCCTTGGAGGGTATACCCACAATTATGTGTGGGAGCTTGAACCAGGGTGTAATTCCATTAAGCAGGTCGTCAGCGTAACTTTTCCACCATAGCCCTGCCCCTTCTCGTCTCATTGTTGCAATGTTGGATTTCATCACCAACTAGTGGCTTTGAAATTAGAAGGTCTTGTTTGATTGGTGATTGCTTTCTAGATTTTTTTTACTAGCGCATGTTGTTTGTTTCTCAAAGTTGACCATAGGATTTTCTTCGCGAAGTTTGTCACTCATTTACAATAGCTCCTCCACATCGTTCACATAGAATGTAGGGTTTATCTCCAGAGCATCTGGATGGTTCTCAACCCTTGCCTACAACTACACCTGAGGGCTCTCCCGTGTAAAGTGAAGCCATAGTCGTCACCACACCACAAGTGGAACGAACTGGCTCTCTAGAACGTTTTTGAATTACAAATACTCGAGAGGATTTTCGGCTTCCCAGTGATTCTCGGCGCCCTTTTAGATGACTAAATTATTCCAGAGAATTAGTTGTTACCTCTTCTGGATCACCCATTGGGCCTTTTCCCGGCGTAGAAGGCCAAGATCCTTTTTGGTTTGCAAGTGATTTCTGAAGGACCCTTTTTAGCCCTGGTTCACATGTGGTCTCCGAAATCAACCCTCTGGTGTTTTCTGAGACATAGACTGTACCGTTGACTACCACTTATCACTTTACTCTCCCTGCTGAGATGACCCATCTCATGAATACTACGAGTGTCCCAACTGGGTTCACTACCGCTGGTCTTTCTCCTATAAACACCCAACGAACGCCCGAAGTCACTCTGACACTACCACCCGGATACCATGCATTGAATGCTTTGTTGAATGCTTATGTTCCAACACCTCCGCAAACCCCATCCAGTACTCCCGGTGGTCCTTCTTTTCTTGGGCACGCTATTCCTGGTTTTATTCCGGCACTCCCTCAATTTCCTTTTGGTAATCCTAATCCTAGTGGCACTATCCCGTCCATTACATCGAACTTGCAGATTCCCGTTGGTGGACACGGTGGTATGATTCCACTTCCTCTTACCGGACACTTTCTGATCACTACACAACCTTTGGTTGTGACACAACATCTGGTTTGAACTCCGCCTACGATAGGGGGACCCACCTCACCTTTTGGACAAAATATACCTCCCTCTTTGGCCCAGTATTGGAATCAGATGATAGAAAATTCTCAAATGACTGGGGAGTAGTAGTTTCCTGTCCCTACTATAGGCCAACCATATCCAGGTATACCCAATCCTATTTGGGGTACGGATGCTCAAACTCATGTCCCCACTCAAGGTTACAATCCCTCGAGCTACTATCCTCTCCAACCACCACTGAATCTGCCTGGGTCTTCCCATTATGGGTAGACTGCTTACGGTCCTATTGGTTTGCCAACAGGGCTTCCACCCCAAATCCACCAGTACTCGTATGTGAATCGACAGTTACCTTTTCTTTCTACTTTGGATTTTTTGGATTTGTCTAGGATTTTAAATGATCCTATTCATCACTCTCCCTAATGGCCTGTTATTCCAGCCAAGCTTCCATAAGACATTCCTAAATTCGATGGAAAAGTGGGAGAGGACCCAAACAATCATGTTATGACTTTTCACCCATGGTGCTCATCCAACTCATTGATGGATGACTCTATTCGTTTACGTCTTTTTCAATGAACCCTTACATGTTCTACTACGAAGTGGTATATCGAATTGCCACGAGATTTCTCCTCTAATTTCAATACACTAGCTATGGCTTTCCTTACACATTACCAGTTACTGATCCGTTATGATACTAGGACTGAGATTTTGACTTCCTTCAAACAGAACAAAGGCACTCATATATCTGATCATATCCATGAGTGGCGAAGGAGACGACGTCTCATTAAGCTTGAAATCCTTGATCAGTTACTGGCATAATGTTTTAAAAAATCATTTGTGAACGAAATTGGTAAGGAGATTGCCATCGGTGGCGTAGTCACGTAAGAGTAGGCTATAAGTCGTGCTCAGTATCTTGATCTAGTTTATTCACAAATGAGAACTCTTTATGATTTACTACCTGATTTACCTCATCCTAATTCTTCCAACACTTCAACTACTCCAGCTGCCTTGCATGCAGCTGACGGTGTGATTGGTATATCCCAAACCAAATCACATTATGTTTTAAGTACAAACCGTAAGTCTGCTTCTTCTAATGTTCAAAATGCTCCATCTCTTGCCACTCCCACTGACAAAACTTCTGAGGTAAATGTTCTCCAATCTACCCCCACCAGTAAAAACAAATCTAAAAAGGGGAGAGGTAAGAATAAGGAGGGAAAAAATAATAATCAAACAGAGAAACCTAAAACTATGCTTGTTGAGGACCAGGATAAGCACAAACCCCGATATCCTTGCCTTATATGTGGTGATGATCACTACAAGAAGGATTGTCCATGACGTGCCAAGGTTACTAAGTTCCTTCAGGGAGCCCCAAAACCATCTACTCCGACTGTCTTGTCCCAACCCTTCCCGTCTCAACAACAAGCTCAGTTGGTTATCCATGACCAACCATATTCTTCTACCACGTCATATGTTTTGATGTGTACTGGTGATTCTAAGCAGAACAACGTTGCACTCACGAATTGAGCCAAAGATTATTCTCCATCTAAAGAGAAGGTTGAATATTTACCTCCTGCTTTAGTACAACCCTCTCCAATGAATCCACCTACCAACGGTCCTCTTCATCTCGAACGACCGAGCCTCGACACAGTTCTGGGACCCCCCCCTGAGGGCATTGTTCTAAAATCAGCTTTCAATCCTCATGCTCGTGTAGCCCAACACTACAACATTGTTGAAGATCTGGCCCAGGCACCTTCAATGATGTTATCCCTTGAAGTCCTTCAGTCTTGTCCTGCACAAAGGAAGGCACTGTTGAAATCTATAGGTGGAATTGACCTGACATATACGAATTTAATAGTCTTTGATTTGGAAGATCACATTCCAAGGTTACCCCCTCAACTTGCATTTCAAATCCAAGTTGTTGTCTCTGACAAGAACATTTTCCAAACTGTTATCGATGAGGGTGCCTCGACTTGTGTTATGTCTCTTTCTTGTTAGAAATCCATTGGCTCTCCTCCTTTGAATGAATCCCAGAACACTCTTAAAGCCTTCAATGGATCTGGTTTTAAGACTTACGGTGTTCTCCCTTCGTTTCATATCAGGTTAGAAGGTAAAATGGTCCAAGTTGAAGTGGAAGTCTTCGATGCTCCCCTTGATTATAATATTCTACTTGGCCGCAGCTGGATCGATTCCATGCGCGTTGTTGTGTCAACACTTTTTTGTGTAGTACGTTTCCCTCATCAAGGAAAGGTTGTTACCATTGACCAACTTGCCTTCTTCAATTCTGATACTCGTACTGACAACGTTCTATTTATTGCTAAAACCCTGCCGGGTTATGAGAACGTCGGTGTCGGCCTTTTAAAGGACTCCTAATTAATGGGTACTTTCCCCATTCCACCACCTGATGTTCCACACCAGTCCGTTGCTTCTATCAACATGATTTCCACCATGCCTCACGAACTTCCTGTGTCTTCCAACCCTTGGATAGTCCCTCACCTTGGAGATCGTTTTCGTTTCGGAAACACAATGCCGTTAAGTCCGGTTGAATACACTTATTAGGCCATTCAATAGACAATACCTTCTACCCCCTCTCTTGATGAGTTGTCCCCCAATTCTTTTCATGTTATTTTTCCCACTGACAAGATGATCATGTTCGTCATGGAGGACACCCCTTGGGACAATGGGCATCATCATTCCATTCTCTTTCTGGAACAACACACTCTTGAGAACTACCCATGGATTTCGACTCCGTTGACCGCTGTTGTCATCTTGATGGTTCCCACAACTACACACGATGTGTTTGTTGAAGGGAACTTAAGTAATATCTTGCCCACAATTACCATTGACATATCCATCAAACCTAGGATTGTTGAAAATGTCCATATTGGAGCTTTGTGTTCTTCTGACGAAATCGTCACCTATATGTCCCTATTCAGAGAATTTCATGACATATTCACCTGGAGCTACGAAGAGATGCCAGGTATCGACCCTGCTATTGTTGTACATGAGATAAAGACATACCCCGATGCTAAACCCATCCGGCAATGCCTTCGTCCCGTTCACCCCCATAAAGCGGCTGCTATCAAGCTCGAAGTTGAAAAACTTTTGAAAGCCAACTTTATATATCTGGTGGCTCTTGTAGAATGGGTTTCCAATCCTGTCCCAATTGACAAGAAAGGTGGCAGTATTCGTGTATGTGTTGATTATAGGGATATTAACAAAGCTTGTCCCAAGGACAACTTTCCTACCCCCTTCGTCGATCAAATTGTCGATGACTGCGCCAGAAGTGAAATATTCTCCCTCATGGATGGTTTCTCGGGCTATAATCAAATTAACATTGTTCCCGAGGACCAACATAAGACTGCATTTATTTGTCCTTGGGGTACTTTTTCCTATAGGAAACTCCCTTTTAGACTTAAGAATGCGGGTGCCACTTTTCAATGCACTATGTCTTACTCCTTTCATGATATAAAGCATATCGTTCAACCCTATTTGGACGATTTACCAACTCATTCTATGCGCAGAGTCGATCACCCTACCCACCTCCGTGCCATTTTCGTTCGATGTCGGTTCTATCGGATACGTTTAAATCCTCATAAGTGTGTTTTCTATGTAGAATCCGGTCGTCTTCTCGGTTTTATTGTTTCACGTCAAGGGATCCGGGTGGATCCTATTAAGGTGGAGGTGATCCTTAATCTCCCTCCTCCTTCTACACTGCACCAGTTGCAAAGTTTGCAGGGGAAATCAAACTTTCTTCATTGTTTTATCCCTAATTATGCCGAGATCACTCGTGGTTTTACGCGGCTACTAAAGAAATATTCAATGTTCGTCTGGGATACCATTTCCAACAATGCTTTTGAAGCTTTGAAGTTGTCCCTAACGCGAGCTCCGCTTCTTTTTCCTCCCGATTACAGTTGCGATTATTTCCTTTATCTTGCTGCATTGGAGTACACTATTGGCATGGTTCTCGTCCAAGAGGATGATGCGCACGATGAACATGTTATTTACTACTTGAGTCGAAGTCTCACACCAATTGGAATCAAGTATCAACATGTCGAAAAACTAGCCTTGGCTGATGTTCAAGTTGTCCAACGCTTCCGACACTATATCCTCTCATGGAAAACTACGGTGATTTCTCATTGCAAGCCTATGCAACATATTTTGACACATCAATTGCTAGGGGGAAAATACTCTAAATGGATTGTCATACTCCAGGAGTTTGACTTGGAATTTGATCGCGCCAAATCCAATAAATCCTTAGTTTTTGCTGAGTTGATATACGATTTTCCTCACTCTGCAATGGAAAATGTAGCAGTTGATTCATTACCCAATGAATCTCTTTTCCTTATTAGCACTAACGATATTTGGTATGGGGATATCATTATATATCTCCAAACCCAGAATTTTCGGCCTACTTTGTCTAGTAATGAACAACGTCGCATGCCCTATCAAGCTTGTCAATACATTATCCTCAGGGATACTTTTTACCGTCGGGTTTTTCGACATTGTCTAACGTTCAATGAAGCCGACAAAGCTTTGAATGACTGCCATTCCGGAGCATGTGGTGGTCATATGTATGGGTATGCTACTGCCCAGAAGATCTTACATGCAAGGTATTTTTGGCCATCTTTGTTTAATGACTGCATTAGTGCCGTTCATAAATTCCATGCTTGCCAGACCTACAATTAGAAAATTTGGTCACATCCTGCTCCTCTTCATCCTGTGGTTTCAGTTGTTCCTTTTTTGAAATGGGGCATCAATTTCATGACATGTCACCCTCACTCGGTCGAGGGGCATGGTTCCATCATTGTAGTCGTTGATTACTTTACGAAATGGGCCGAGGTGATGTCAACATTCGACAACACTAGAAAGACCACAACCTCATTTCTTTTTAATCATGTCATAGGTAGTTTTGGTGTTCCCCAAGCTATCGTCACTGATCACGATAGCCACTTTAGGAATTTTATGATGTCTGAACTTACAGAGAAGTTGGGTCTTCATCACGATAACTCAATGCCCTATTATCCACAAGCTAATGGCCAGGTTGAAGCGATTAACAAATTTCTTATAACTATTCTTTGACGGATGATAGGGATTCATAAAACAAGTTGGCACACAATGTTGTTTCCAACATTGTGGGAGTACCAGACATTTGTCAAGTCTGCTACTGGGTTTACGCATTTTTGGTTAGTCTATGGTGTGGAAGCCATACTTCATATAGAATGCGAGATACCCTCTCTGAAGCTAGCTGTTGAACTCCTACCCAACACTTCTGCTGAAGAAGAACGTCTATTGTATCTTATGCGATTAGACGAAACTCGACGTGATGCCACCCTAGTAATAGAAGCCCAGAAAAAGTGTGTCAAGGCCCAATATGACAAGCATGTCAAGCCTCGCGTTTTTTGTGATGGTGATATTGTTCTTCTTTATGAAGAAGATCGAGATTTGTTAGGAGCTGGGAAATTCGAACCTATGTGGCGAGTTCCTTATATAGTTCAATGAGTTTTGGAAAAAGGATCTTATGAGTTGGTAGATTACGATGGTATCCCTTTGAGTGAACCCAGGAATGTGTTGTACTTGAAGAAGTACTATGCATAAATCATCTATGCACAAGTACTTGCATTTTAATGTATCATATTTTGTGTGTGTTGCTATAGTTTTCTTTTATCGTTATCTGGTCTCTTCCCTTATGTTACATTGTGTTTGATTTCCATATGTCAGAGTCTTCTCTACCCTATATTGGCTTCGTTGATGGTGCTAGCCATAGTACTCAAAATATTTCTTCCACTGCATGGGCAATCTATACCCGAACAAATAAACTTGTATCTTTATGAGGTGTGTGCCTCGGCCGTGCAACCAACAAAATTGCAGAGTATAGTGTTGTTATTGAACTATTGGTTGATGATATCTCACACGGAATTCATCATTTGGTTGTGCAACTTGACTCGCAGCTTGTAGTACTACAGTTAAGTAATGTTTACTCTATTTGAAGTCCTACTTTGTTACATGTGTATTTGCGAATTCGTCTCTTGGAACATTATTTTGATCACATTGAATATCAACATATTCCTAGATGTCTAAATACATTAACAAATGAATTGGCTAATTATGCATTGGACAGACATTTGAATCATTTATAAGTCACACACAACAAAATTCACACAATATAAAGTAAACCGGTAGAAGTCGTCTGTATATATAACGATCAAAAGGGTTTTTACAAAAAGTTTGTCCGAAGACCAAAATATCAAAATTTGAAGCTCATAGCTTCTACAAAGTGACGTCACAGATGACGTTCACGGTAACACACGACTGCCCTAAAAACCCTACAGAGCAGTCGAATCATAGATTCTGATACCCCTACAGTATGATGCTAATCGCGTCGTGGAACCTCTTCCAGAGTCATGTCTGGAATGTCTGCAGTCAGGCCCTCTAGATTTTGTTCCACCACCTGATAATCCTCAGCATACTGTGGTGGTGCTACTACCTCTCCTCCTCTCTGGATAGGAGAAGTGCCAGGAGGTCTCTACGGTCCAACATCTGTGTTATCAACAAACGATTTTGTATTAGTTTTTGGACAAACATATAAAACAAAAATATTTGAATATGATAAAAATTCACAAAAACATTTAAAAAGAGAAAATGTGTGTACTTCTTACCAAGGTCTCCCCACTGAGCATCCTATGGAAATGCCAAATCTGGATTTCCTCCGAAATCCAGCCCAGCATAAGCGTAGTTATCAACCATCAACATCTATGGTTGAAGCCAATCAAAGAAAGTATCATCATATTTGATGATCGGTCCTGCTACGTGTCGGGCCATGAGCCAACACCATCTCAGCATCTGCAGCTCCCTGGGAGCCGGTAAATTCCACTCCACCTATAGCCTCAGTAATGGGACCCTCTCAAGGAAGAAGGATACCAGCAAAGATCCATACCTGAATTGCTTCAGGTTTCCATATGCGGAGCATAACTCCCAGCCATCCGAGCTATAGTGAATAGCATAGTATGGAGGGTCAAATATTGTACCCCCCAAATCTCTACTTTTAGTTTCTTTCACTTAGCCTCGGGAATGCAGTGTATGTGGAAATACTCACTCATCGGTAGCCCACCACCTCTACTACTGGTTAGGCTCACATAGTACCCTCGTCGGGACAATCTGGTCAAAAAGTAAATGTCCTCAATGTCTAAGGATAGTGTGCGGACCCCCACCTAAAACACCTGTTGATCTGGGTCCCACATACGTACTAGGTACTCTAAAAGTCTGACTTGGGCCATCATGCCCGTGATGCGAAAGTATTTCAAGAGCCCAAAATCTCTCAAAGAAGCTATGGTAGGTGGATGGTTTTTGGCCATTGCATTGTCCTCTTCATGTTCCCTTTCTCGCCACTCAAGCACCATGTTTATGGCCAATTATCTGCATAAGGAACACAATAAGAGGATTAATAACTTTTTTCATGCTTTGGATATCTTTCATTGGCTAAAAATTTAAAAAAAAATTGGACTTTGTGGTTCTCGTAGGTGCCCTGTGTGCATAGTGTGAGAACCTCACAGGTGGCTTAAGGCTTACCTGCGAGAATGCATCATTCTCACAGTCCCCGTATAGCCTGCCTGCGAGAATGGCAGTGCATACAAAGGGTTTGAAAAATCAACTTAAAAATGCAAATTTAACCAATGAAATGACAAATTTAAACCATGAAAATGTCAAGGACGAAGAGCTTATATTAATGTCGCAGATGGCTCGCTAAATGGTCTCTCGTAGCTCCTGAAAATTGACGCCAAACTTGGAGGGTAAAAGAGAGGTTTTTTGAGCTCAATAGTGGAAATGTAAAATTGGTCTGGTAAAAAGAGTTTTTACTCCTTTTATTTACTTTTACTATATCATTTTGGTTTTTTATGATTATTTATCGATTAAACCTAATCCCTAATGTCATGTTGAGTGTAATTCTTGTAGGCATGATAACTTTGATGATTCAATACAAGGATATAGACATGTTTTTCTTTGTTATAGCATGTTTTTGATTGTTTTTTTATGGTTTTTACATAAAACCTCGAGCATATTTTTTGTCCGTTCTTGCGCTCGTAAATACATGAGAATGCGATCGAGTATACTTTTATCACTTTTTCGGGCTCAACAAGGTTATATGAAAAAGGAACCCCCTGGATTCCTCTTTAATCTCTTTTCAGACTCTCTAAACATGAAAAGATCGCCGAATGACCTTGCTATTTTCACGCTTGCTAAAGTATTTGAAATACGCGTCTGGTGAGCGATAATTTATCTATTTTTCAGTCTCATTCAGACTATTTTACGAAAAAGGAACTGAGATAATTCTCTTTTAAGTGTTTTTCCAAACTCTGTAATCTTGAAAAACCTTTGAGTTTTCTATCTCTAGACTTGTTAAACAAACATTGACAGACCCGTGATGGGACTGAACCACTCCTTCTTAGGGTTCGTTAAACATACTCCGAGGGACTCATCCAAAGGATGAGCTTACATCAACAAGAATCTGTTATCCTCCTCAAGCTTGCGTAAAAATAAAGAGGTACTTGCCAAAAATGGTGGGGGAAAATTTGGTAAAGGGATATGTTTTCATCGTCGTATTGATTGGCAATAGGTGTCTCTCTTGAACATGACATCCCCTATTCATTACATTTGAAGCCGGTTTGGAAAATTCATTTGTCTCTCATTCGATTTGCTACAAGGTTATTCCCTGTGTCATCTTTGAGTCAATGCTACCAAATCATTGGTCGTGTCGTTCATATGTTCAAGAGAAGTCCATCTGAAACCTATATTGAGTCAACCATCTAGAGTTATCCATTCTCTCCGTGTCGGCCTTCCATGTGTCCAATCCTACTCGGTTTCACCTTCAAAATCTGTTACTCATTTCGTGTCATTGATGGGGGATACATCAAGGCCATCCTGTGACAATTTTTGTTCCATCGACTTCATCTCATTATCCAGAATCAAGACTTAAAAATTATTTGGTACCTTGGAGCTTGCATGCCTTAATGGCAGGTTTCCTCGCTTTCGACAGTGGGTTTACATCATTGACCCCTGATCAAAAGATTCCATCGGATGTTCGATTTCAACTCATTTATTCACATTCGATGGATTTTACTATGGTACCTTGGGAGTCATTGACATCAATGGTGATTTCCCTCGCACTTGTTACTGGTTTCATCAATGACTGATAATCAAGTGGTTTCTACCATGTTCGACTTCAACACATGTAATCACATGGTTAGATTCGTACTTTGGGCGATGAGATTGAAGACCCTGGATATCATCTTTGTGATCTAGTTTGCGATGGATTATGTATAATTTGTGACACATAGATCCACTATGTATGTCTCGTGGCTATGTTGTCTTGATTTGAAATTTTTCGCATAGATCCATAGTGTATTTCGGGTGGCTATGCTATATTTTAAAGGCATGGATCCACAGTGTATGATTGGTGGCCATGACCCAGGTTTACAATGTTATCCATCTATGATCTGAGTATTGGAATGCCTACTTCAGAATTGATATATTTGATATTCTGTAGATGCTTGGTTGTTCGCAGGTTTCCAACAGGGATGATTTTAAGGATGGAAATTTATTTTTAAATGTAGAAACCACGACGAATCTTACTAATTCTTCATATGTCAACTATAAATGTTTGGCGATATTTTTGTAAAAATATTCAAATTTCTAACTATTTTATATAGTTTTTATAAAATTTTAGCGATTTTTAAGGTAAAATAATTTTATCCTTTAGAATTTGGGCGAATCATTTTTAAAATAGCAAAACTCATTTTTGGAAAAACCATGGAAAATTAGCCCATGAGCGAAATTTAGCCCCTAAAATCATCCCTGGTTTCCAATTAGGTGTGCTCCTGGTTCTCGACACACACATGCAGCGTACAAAGTCTATTGGTTGTCAATGTTTCCAACCTCATACTTCGGGGGGCATTCTGTTACCCATGATTTTGGTTATCATGATGATGTATTAATGATGGTGTACTCAGGCTCTTCATAAGAACTTTCTCCTGAGAAAAGTTACTTTCTTCTCTTTCCAG
>JZKD02S1685143.1:4545-23194 GCA_000966675.3 Picea glauca | reverse complement strand
TTGGATCCCCTCACCAATTGAAAAATTGGGAAAAAGAAAGGGATCCCATGGGAGCTTGAATGGAGATGGTTTGTAATGGAGCATGGTACCCGGGGGGGTTCTTCTCAATCGAACAAAGGATGAGGTATAATAATACCATTCAGTGAATGATACCATGAATTAGTCAATGAGGAAATTAAGGTGGTGGTTGGTCGTAAATTATATGGTGGATAAATACATGAGAGGCCCCATAGTCATTTGTCAGGGAGGTTTGTTTAATAGTTTGGGGATTTCAATGATCGTAGATTGAGCATGGAGGGGAATGGTATTCTCATTCATGATCGTTAATTCAAATGGAGATAGGAGAAAAAGGATAGTTCATACAATGGAAGAAGGAAGATCTCATGAATCCTATTGTAATCATGGCCAAGATTTAAATTGATGGGAAGTTTGAGGCTTTTGAGAGGTGTATAGCCCATATTTTCGCGAAAGAGGAAGAACCCGGTGAGGCCTAGATGTAATGTTTGAAGTGTTAATTTAATAGAACAGTGTTGCATGTAGATTTTCCTCCATTACTGGGTTGTATGCATTTCTTTGAAAAAACCTAAATCACATTAAATGCAGTTAATACAATGTACAATTGACGTTATGTTTCAGACAGGTGGAGCTGAATGGGAGTTCTAGTAGGGACAAAGGATTTTAAAAGATTTTCACTCTAAGTTAACTGGGAAGCCTTAACTAACCACTATCTCGTATCCAGATGCTTTTAAACTAAAGGGGTATGCTTATATTAAATTTTCACAAAGGAGTATAGTCTAATACTCTACTTTTACCTAAGCCCGTTTGGTCATTTTCATTGTGTGATTATGTGTATGGTCTAATGCATGAGTCCTAGGCTGTAAATCCCAAATTCATTTGTAATGTAAACATATGGTAATGGTTTATATGTATTGTCTAACGTGTAAGGTTTAGGCCATAAAATCCCAAAGTCATTTGTATTGTTAAGACCGTGGTAATGGTTATAGGTACAAACAGATAGGAAAGTAATTATAATTACAGGACTTCAAATAAACATTGAAATGGGGAATAAGAACTTATTATATCGTCGATGTGAAAACTTTAAGTTGAATGGTAATGACAGTTGACGACAGTAAGGACTCTAGTAAACTCTCAGATTCAAGCTATATAATAGAAAGCCTACTTTCTTGAATCCTGAATCTATTCATGGATAAATGTACAAACAAAACAAAAATTGACATTTTTTAAGGTACATTACATATGGTATCAGAGCAAAAAGTTACAACAGTAGGTTTGAACAGGGACACATTAATTGCTTAGTATATATTCCGATTTATGTAAAACTAATAAATCTTATGGCTACAAATAGAAAGCCTTTCTATTTTGTGATAATTATGGCAGCTCAGGAGGGTGCATAAATCAGGGTGGATGGAAATACACAGCAAGGACCTCCTGGAGATCCAAGACAGAACAATGATGAAAGCTCACCCATGGAGGTGTTGGAAACAATGAGGAATCTTATTGTTGAACTTCAGATTTTCAAGGCCGACAATGAAAAATTGAAGAAAGCACAACAGGAACAACAAGAGATAAATGAAGTCTTGTTGCGTAGTATAGTAACCAAGAAAATCCCAAAAGACGATAACCATGATGAAGAGGTCAGCAAAAGGGTCTCCAAGAACTCTGGGATGGAAACAGAAAAAGGAGACAGTTAGTCTAAAGGGACACCTTCAGCTGAAGAGAAAACTAAATTGGATAGAAAAAGAAAACAAGTAGACCACCTAGAAGGAAAATTTAAAAACATTAAACCAGCTACCTTGTATGGAGAATCCAGGACAGAAGAAGAAGCCGAGGCATGGTTGTCGGACATCAAAAAATACTTCTAGATCTACAACTATTCCAACAACATGAAGGTCAGGATGGACATCTACAATCTGAAGGGGAAGGCCAGCATTTGGTGAGAGGACTTGAAATTTGCCAAGGACCTAAAGGAGAAACAATTGGAATGCTCTGACTTTAAGAAGTATTTCAAGAAACAATACGTTTCTGAAAATCATTATGAAAGGAAGATGAAAGAATTTTACAAGTTACGACTCGGACGGATGACAATGGAGGACCTTATAAATAAATTTATGGAACTACTAAGTTTCTTATCATACATCTAGGACGATAAGGTAAAAATCTAGCGATTCTTAAGTTGTTTACCATAGTCCTACAGGGACATAAAGGATTTTCACTCCAGTCATGTGAATACGTAAGGTAGCGGTAAACCGATAAACCTAGGAACGAAGAAGTTTGGGGACAGCTCCCGCGAGCCATTAAAGTGTTGGGAATGTGGAAAGCCTCATCTAAGGAGGACCCATCCACATTTAATTTCAGCAAACATAATTGTTGTTCATAATTTGCATGAAGCCTCGACAGTGGGAGATGTGGGCAGAAGCCTGCATCAGATAAATGTAGCCATAAATGGTCGACAAGATGACCACCAGTCCTCGGTGGTAGAAATCGAAGCTAAAATCAATGACACTCGAATTTCTATTTTAATTGACTCTGGAGCTACGTTAATTTATATTACTCCTGATGTAGTAGAGTCAAATAAACTTAAGAAACTGAAGCACACAAAATCATGGCTTGTACAACTAGCAACAGGTACTAAAAGGAAAGTAGTTGACTTTATTTCTGATTTTGAGTTCATCTTAGATGTTCAAAATATAATGACCAATCTGAACATCCTACCACTAGGATCTTATGATATGATTATCGGTATGGATTGGTTGGAACAACACAAAGCAGTACTAGACTGTTACACAAAGATACTTAGCTATAAAGATGATTTTGGCATTGTTAGAACATCCCAAGGCATACCAAAACCTGTATTAGTCAGACAAGTTTTAGCTATGCAACTCAAAAAATGTATTAGAAAGGGATGTCAAGTTTATGCCATCCAAGTGATGAATCTATTTGAAAAAGAAGATAAGCCAAAGTTAGAAGACTTTGCGGTCCTAAGTGAATTCAGAGACATGTTTGTGGATGAGATACCAGAATTACCTCTTAGAAGGGAAATAGACTTCTCCATAGATGTACTACTCAGTTTAACCCCTATCTCAAAAGCACCCTACCGAATGAGTCTACCAGAACTAACAAAATTGAAAATAAGATTACAAGAATTGTTGGAAAAAGAGTATATCAGACCAAGTGTCTCACCATGGGGGGCACCAGTCCTCTTTGTGAAAAAGAAAGATGGTACTATAAGACTATGTATCGATTATAGACAACAAAAAAAAATGACTATTAAGAACAAATACCCCTTACCTAGGATAAATGATATGTTCGATCAAGTAGGTGGGGCCAAGATCTTTTCAAAGTTGGATTTACGATTTGGTTATCATCAATTTAGGATAAAATATGAGAACATAAGCAAAACAATGTTTCAGACAAGATATGGACATTACGAGTTAGTAGTCATACCTTTCAGACTCACTAACGTACCAACCACATTTATGTGCCTAATGAACAATATTTTCAGTCAATACTTAGACAAGTTTGTGGTAGTATTTATCGACGATATTTTGGTCTATTCAAAAACGGAGGAGGAACATGATGAACACTTAAGTATAGTTCTGAAAACGTTGAGGAAACACAAACTGTACACCAAATTTGACGAGTGTGACTTCTATAAAAAAGAAATACAATATCTAAGACATGTAATTTTAGCAGAAGGCATTGTCGTAGACTTGGAGAAGACAAAACCCATTATCGAATGGTCAGTACCTAAGAATGTAGCATATATCCAGTCATTCATGGGAATCATCGTATATTATCATGGTTTTATAGAAGGGTTTTCCAGGATAGCCTACCCTATCATGTCATTAGCAAAGAAAGGAACCATGTTTAACTGGTCAGAGAAGTGTCAAGACAGTTTTAACAAACTGAAGGAATTATTGACAACTGCACCCATATTGAAGGTAGAATATCCAAATAAAGACTTCATCGTATGTATTGATGCAAGTAAACAAGGACTACGGGGTGTCCTAACTCAGGAAGGACATGTTATTTTTTATGAGTCCCATAAGTTAAAAGAACACGAGCAAAATTATGTCACTCATGACTTAGAATTGGCAGCGGTAATACACGCCTTAAAAATGTGGCGACACTATGTAATGGGCAGAAAATTTCTACTATTGACGGATAATAGTGAGGTGAAATATTTGTTTAACCATCCAGATGTTAATGCAAGACAAGCAAGGTGGCTAGCCTTCTTGAGAGAATTTGACTTCGAGGTCAGTCATATCAAGGGTAAGGAAAATAAAGTAACAAATTCTTTAAGCAGAAGAGTCCACGGGTTATTTGAGATAAATATTAGTAGGGCAGAAAGTGATTTGGAACAAAGAATAAGGACAACAGGAATTAATGACATAAATTACACTAAGATGATGGCAGAATTTCAAAATGGTATCACAAACTCAGATAAACCAGATCTAAGTATTGACAAAATGGGACTATTACGATTTAAAAAATAGACTTTACATACCACATTCACCACAGTTAAAATTAACAGTTTTAGATGAAGTGCATAAGAAACCATATGTTGGCCATCAATGTTACTAGAAAACAATAACAACACTTAGAAAACTATTTTACTGGCCTAATATGAAGGGTGAAACAACATAGTACTTGTCTAGGTCCCAAAATTGTCAGCAGGTTAAGGTCGAGCACCAACACCCAACCGACCTATTACAGCCATTACCAGTACCAGAATGGAAATGGGAGACTATATCACTTGACTTTATAACAAGTTTGCCTAAAACTCAGAAACAAAATGATTCTATCATGGTTGTAATCGATAAACTCATTAAGTCTGCACACTTTATTCTTGTAAAGTCTACTTTTAAAGCTATAAACATTGTTGAAATACTCATGAAAGAAATTTTTAGACTTTAAGTTATTCCTAAAATGTTTATTTTAGATAGAGATGTAAAATTTACATCCGCGTTTTGGAAGGAATTGTTTGCAAGGATAAACACTAACTTGAATTTCAGTACGAGCTATCATCCACAAATGGATGGATAGACTGAAAGGACAAACCAGATCATAGAGGATACGCTTCGGATGTACGTAAGAACAAAACCGAGAAAGTGGAAAGACTACCTGCACTTGGTAGAATTTGCATATAACAATGGGTACCAAACTTTGGCTAAGTTGAACCCTTTCGAAATACTGTATGACATAAAGTGTATGACTCCAATTAGTTGGGATAACCCAGCTTACCGACTCATTGTTGGACTAGTGATGCTCCAAGAAATGGAGAACATGGTAAGAAAGGTAGAACATAACTTAAAACAAGCACAGGATAGAGAGAATTGCTATGCAGATCATAAAAGAAGACACTTGGAATTTCAAGTGGGAGAGCATGTTTATTTGAAGGTCAAAGCCCAAAAAAGCTCGTTGAAGTTAGGGAACTATGCCAAGCTGACACCCAGGTTTTGTGGGCCCTTCGAGATACTAGCTCGAATGGGACTCGTAGCTTATCAACTTGCACTTCCAGCTAATCTAAGAATTCATAATGTATCTCATGTTTCCTTTTTGAAAAAGTATATTCATGACCCTACTCATATGATCTATTGGAACTTGGTGCAGGTGGAACCCAAAGGAGAGTTTCAGGTGGAACCCCTATGCATTCTGGACCAGAGAGAAGTAGTACTTCGGAATAGAGTCGTTGCTCAGGTAAGGTGCAATGGAAGCACTTTAGTCCTGAGGAGGCCACTTGGGAGTTGGAGGGAGATTTGCGAAAATCTAATCCAATTTTGTTCCAAGAAAGGAATGAACACTAAAGATAATGTTTTACTCATCCATTTCTGGCAATTTCGAATTTTGAACTTGATAATTGTAATTAATTATTATGACTGTTGGGCAAAGATTTGATTTGACTTAACTAACTATTTGACTATGACACTTATATAAAAATAGAATATTTTATATTGATTGCAGGAGGAAAAATGGAAAAGCCATGTTAAAATCAACTGATCATGACTCCATGAGTGGGGAACATGTTGGAACTACCTCTAGGCTGATTGTTACAAGTGGAAAATCAGTGATTTGGCCATTGGCAGCCCCTGAAAATCAGGGATTTAGAAAGCTGTGAAAATTCCCAAGGGAGGGAAAAAAGAACCTAGGCAAATTGATAAATAGCATATGTGAGGAGGCAGGACACTACCAAGTATGCTAGGGAAGGAGACTATTGATTTACTTGTTGTTATGAACACTACTTGAGTGTGAGGCAAGGGAAACTACTGGAGCGGTAGGACATTACTGAGGAGAAGTTTTTTCTAAGTTTGCCCTCATGGATTCATGGTTAGGCTAGGGGGTGAATCAGGCAAGTAGTTTGGTTGCCCTGTTCTATGGTTGGGAGGAACGTGTTTGTTCCCTTTGTCTTTCAGCGCATTATTTTAGATATGCTATTTCTGCCCCTTCTCTGGATAAATGTTATATGGTTGCATACATGATAGAATGCATCTGTTAATTCTAACTAGAAATAATATTAAGGATGAAAGATCGAATGCATCCTTTTGAAGACTTAGGAACTGCTAGAATGTATCTATACTAGCTCAGAATGGATAATCTTTTCTATATCGCACTACTGTTCTGAGTACTAATTCCCGAAAGTATACTAGCTGAAAGGATATGGAAACTACACAGTTTATATATATATATATATATATATATATATATATATCTATATATATATATATATATATATATATACGTATGGACATATACTTATTTTCTGGTATATAAAGGCATGTCCAGTAGTAGAATAATTAACTAATATTTGTTCCATGTACCAGCTCAATAGTCATGATTTTTAGGAGATAGCCATAATCGCAAGTGCCTAAGATATATATGTATACATATATTTAAAATATGGAAGTGACCTTGAAAATACAAAGAATTATTATAGAACACCTACAACATTCTCACATCTTTATATCAACTAGTGTTTAATGAAAAAGTTATAGGATGATTTGGCCTATGGGTCCATAGGTTGACATGTTGGAAATTATATTTGGAGTGAATCGAATTATCACAATTTAATTACCAGAACTAATCATGAGAGGCATGAAGGCCCAGGGAAGAAGGGACATCTCGAAACTTTACATACCCCTGAATAAATTCATAACTATGTAAATAACAACATAATCACCTAGAATTTGAAAAGGAAAGCCTTTAACACAAGTACAATAGTTGCAATTTGAAGTCATTTATCAGCATGCGATCTGGAGTCAATTACATATAATATATACATATAGCTGGCAATAGCCGAGCACCCTTATTCATTTCAAAATCCTTTCTTAGAAGGAGCCAGTATGTCGCTAATACATTAAACCAATGAAATAACCACTATGCCATTACAAGTAGGCGGAAAGGAAACCTTGAAATTATTTTAAGAATAATATTACATATATCATTCAGAATTCAAACAAACAAACACCCCATAAAGTTTTTTATTCCAATGATAGAAATTACCATCACAAAACAAGTTACCCTTAATCAAACGGTACCAAAATTGCAACATAACTACATTGTTAATCAAAGGACTGGAAAGGGACCACGCCCTTCCTCTAGAACTAAAATAATGTGACAGAGAGGGTTACAGGCATGGAAGTTGAATACCTTTGTCTCCAAGAATAGGCGTGGATATACACAACTGCTTACCGACGAGGACTCTGCAAAATTTGTACCAGTAAAATATTAGTAACTTAATATGCCATTGAAATTTTAGAATGATACGAAAGCAGGGTGAATGAAAGTATCCACAGAATAAAAATATATCACTTGACATAACCTGTACTTATCTTGGATTTTTCCTTGGCCATGATCAATTTCCCAGCCATGGTCGTCCACCAACCGAGAGGGGAGGAGCGAGCTTGTTTAAGCTGATGGCTACCATCGCATCAAAACAGGGCCCCATCATTAGTTAAAACATCTAGTTCAAGAAAGAAGTGAGACAAGAAACTATGGATTTCCTAATTATAACAATAGTTACAACACCAATTCTAGAGACACTAAAACAATGAATGAATATACTCTGAGGTATAGACAAGATACGGATAATATACTAGATGAAATCTTCATAAGGAAACACCATCGAAATACAGTTAATATGAATGTTAAATACGTGAATCTGTTTTTCTTAAAATTTAGAAGAAAGGATTAAAGTAACACTGAATGATTTATCCTATTGACAGACCACGATAAGCCAATACAAAACCCGTAAATATTTATCACTTACAGGATATAAAGCTTTCGAACCTGAGAGGTAGAATTTAGTAAACAAATATATGAAAGGTCCTTTTAGGGGCTCTCTCTTTGGGGTTACAGGTTATGGGTGAGGATGGTATACAAGCAAAAGGGATATTTGAGGTAGATGAGTAGAGATGGATTTGGAAAACATACTAAATGGAGTATAACTAGCCATGACAGGAATTTAGAGCGTACGAAACAAATAAAAATCTTTTAATATGGACAAGGAAATACTGCAATTACAGTGCAACACTATCACCCTAATAAAATTAATTTCTAGAATCAAATCTCGGGAAAATCTTGTAGAAGCTCAATACCAACCAATGATACAGGATGGTGAAGCAGAGAAAAAACAGTACGCCCTAGAGGCAATGTACTCGCGAATCACCAAGAAAACAAAGGAACGTGGTATCAACCCTTTCGGAGTTTCCAGAATAGATAAGAACGTGGTAATAAAATTACTTAGAAAAGGGGAGAAACTTCCATATCCTTCCTGGAGTTTTCGCAATAAGAGAATAACCTCTTACTGATTGTATAATCATTGTGGCACGTAGGTTACCCATAATGGTTACAAGAGGAAGAGAACCCGGCCACAAATCTATGACTAGAGATGCAGAGGTAACGAGAAACTTACGAGTGGGTTAGATAGCAATGATGCCTCCTCTATGAGAAAAACCTCACCATTGTTTCCCTTTGCCAAGAAATCAGAGTCCCAGAGCTAGACTTACGGAGAACCTCCCCACAACAAAATTCATTAACCTAGCAAACTCCTTCCTCAGAGAATGAAAACCTTTAACCCTAAATCACAGTAAATGCAGTTAATACAATGTACAATAGACACTACATTCGAGCAGGTGGAGCCGAATGGGATGGTTAAGTGCATATCGTACCTAAACCCTAAATCACATTAAATGCAATTAATACAATGTACAGTTGACACTATGTTTTGGACAGGTGGAGCCGACCGGGATTTCTAGCATGAGTAGAGGATTTTAAAATATTCACACTCTGATTTAACCAGGAAGCCTTACCTAACCACTATCCTATATCCAGATACTTTTAAACTAAAGGGGTATTCTTAGATTAAATGTTTTGCAGAGGAGTATAGTCTAATACTCTACTTTTACCTAAGCCAGTTTGGTCGTTTTTATTGTGTGATTATGTGTATGGTCCAATGCATCAGACCTAAGCTGTAAATCCCAAAGTCGTTTGTAATGTAAACATATGGTAATAGTCTATATGTATGGTTTAACGCGTAAGGTTTAGGCCATAAAATCCCAAAGTCATTTGTATTGTTAAGACTGTGGTAATGGTTATAGGTACAAACAGATAGGAAAGTAATTATAATTACAGTATTTTAAATAAACCTTGAAATGGGGAATAAGCACTTATTATATCGTTGATTTGAAAACTTTAAGTTGAATGGTAATGATAGTTGAAGACAATAAGGACTCTAGTAAACTCTCAGATTCAAGCTATATAATAGAAAGCCTACTTTCTTGAATCCTGAAGCTATTCATGGATAAATGTACAAACAATTTTATTTTTTTTATGGTTTGATGCAGGAGCATTCCCACCTCATCAAGTGAGTCAGCGCGTGGAGAAAGAAAAGACAACTAGATGACGCCAGCACCAAAATTTTGAATCACCTTGATATCTGTTGCGCCGCCATTTGAATGAAATCATTCATCAAAAAGCGTACTTGGACATTGTAAATGGACCTTGAGCAGATAAGCTCTCGTCCTTAGACAACAGAGGTATTTATTAGATTTAGTGCAGGTAGATAAGATTTAGATTTAGTGCAGGTAGATAAGATAATTAAGTCTAGATTAGACAGTTTTGGACTTCGAGAGGGAAAACGGAGTATAGACACCCTCCTTTGTAAAATTGAGGGATTATTATTCAGCATTAGCACAGAAGAGAAAGAGGAGAAGCGCAAAGAGCTTGTGAAGAATCCCCATGTACCGATATTGAATTAATAGAAAGCTTTGATTCAATTTCATGGCGGTGATTATTCTCTGTGTGTTGTTGATACTATGTTGTTGCATGTTTGCTTCTTGCTTTGCTTATTGTCTATATGCTGCTTCTGTGATTGCATGGCAAGTTTGAAATCTGAGAGAATGAGAAAATGAGTTTCAATCGCTTCTCTATTTAAGTTGGGAGATTCCCGCATAGAGTGCGGTGGAATACCTCCGCATAGAGTGCATGAGGAGGCTGAATAGTTAACCTCTCATCTTTGGTTGCTCAGAAGTCGTGCTGAGTTATTCAAACTGTGCAGGTGGAGTGCAGGTCGAAGTTGAAGTCTCAGAGTCAAGCCTGGGAAGAGAAGAACAGGAGAGCCGTGGTTAAATCCCATGGATATGATTATTCTCTCTGTGTTGTTGACATTATGCCTTTGCATATTTGCTTCCTATTACTTACTTCTTTCATATGCTGCTTATGTGATCTTATGGAAGAATTGAGTTCAGAGTGGTTCCGAGTGAAAAGTTGGTGAAGGCTCAGAAGGGAGAATTCCTAGCTAGTATTGTGGAACAGACCCAGGTGAAGCCCGAACGGGAGAAGTTTCGGAGCAAAGGACTCTTCAAAAGGAAGAGAATCGACGACTTGAACTCTTGGGAAGGAGTTAACCTGCGAGCGTAAGTGGAACCTGGTTGCTATCGCACATCGGCATATCGGGGTTGGCGAGTGCAAGAGTGCATGCATGTTGAATGTGCGGGTAGTGAGTATTAGTTCCCATGGAAGCACTGACTTTCATAGGAACACGTGCTACGTAAATCTCGGGACGTCGGGTCTCGGGAGTTGAAGGGCAAGAAATTGGTCTCATAAGTCGCGAACTCACGAGAAGCGAGATAGAGATACTCGGGTATCAGCGACTCAGACCTCGGAAGTCGAAGTAAAGTTACTTAGACTCGTGGGAAGTGAAGCTGGGAGATCGCGAGATCATGAGTCTCGGTATCTCGGCACATCAGGTATCGGGAGATGGAATCCCGAGTGGTTGGGAGCACGAAAGGCGAAGTCCCGATCCCTGAAGTAAAGAAGAAGAGAACAGAGAGGAGTGAACTGTGGGTGTAGAGAATCCGATAGGTAGGAAGGAGAACTGTTGAGTTCTTCGGTCCCGTAGAAAGAGAAGGTCCTGGTAAAAAGCGACTGTTCCAGCGAGGGCAAGGGAGCGGTTGCGTCAGAGTGGTATCAGAGCAGGTTAAGGAGTTCTCTTTGTTCTGGTAGCAGAGAGAAGAAGGTTCCATAATGTCGCCCAAGAGAGAAAGGCAGTCACCTGATCGTGAGGATAGGGATGCCCGAAGAAGGGGTAGGACGGCACGGAACCCAGAGATAGAGAGACAGATGCGAGATCTCCGAGCAAGGCTCAAGGAGATGGAGACTGTGCAGAGACGTGGAGTCGGCGCAGGAGGGTTCAGCGATTCCGAAGTTGAAGAGGAAGCTATACATGCCGAAGAAGAGGTCACAGCAGAAGATGCATCAACCGAAAGGCTATTTAGAGCCATTTCGAGGATGAGATCGAAGATGAAGATGGACATTCCCGTCTATGAGGGAAGTCTAAATGCAGAGGAATTGCTGGATTGGATCCGAGCATTTGATACCTACTTCGATTACAAAGATATCGAAGAAGAAAAGAAAATAAGGCATGATGTTACCAAGATAAAGGGACATGCAGCCTTATGGTGGGACGAGCTGCAGGCGGACAGATGTTCCCAAGGAAAAAAAAAGATCAGAAGCTAGGATCGGATGATCGCCAAGATGAAGGCAAAGTTCATTCCGAGGGATTACCAGATCACTCTGTTCAGGCGTATGCAGAACCTGAGACAGAAGCTGATGATGGTGGAAGAATACATCGAAGAATTCTATAGGCTCAAAATTCGAGTAGGTCACCAAGAGAGTGATGATGAAAAGGTGCCGAGGTATCTGAATGGGTTGAGGTATGACATTGAGGACGAACTGAGCATGGTTACCATCCGAACAGTCAAGGATGCATACCAGATGGCTCTAAAAGTCGAAGAGAAGCTGAGCCGCAAGAAGGGATAGTGAGGGCGGGGCGGAAGCCAGCCCAGAGGCAAGACAGTTGCCCAAGAACAAACACAGAAGCCCAAGGAGGATTGGAAGAGGCCTCAGGGAAAATCTGAAAAAGGTGGAACCTCACAGCAAAGGCAGTAAAATGCTGAGCCAAGGGGGCAGCAAGATGATCAACAAGGTGGATATGCTGACGCCAACACATTTCCTCGTACCCGAGGTAGAGGACGAGGTCGAGGGGGAATTATCACATGTTTCACGTGTGGCAAAGACGAACATAAATCCGTTGACTATCCGGACAGGAAAATGGACAGAGGAAAAACTCACATCGCTGAGGTGCAGAAGCGTGATGTTGAGAGTGAATATGCAGACAGTGGAAGATCGCTTGGGATGCATAAAATCCTTTTGAAGCCTGAGAAGGAGGTGGAGAGCGCAGTGCAGAGGAGCAGACTGTTCAGAACGACTTGTACAGCCAAGGACAGGAAATGCAAAGTCATAATCGACAGTCGGAGCACTGACAATCTAGTTTCGACCGAGATGGTGGAGATATTGGAGCTAGAGACAACTAAGCACCCGAGCCCATATAAAGTCTCGTGGTTACAGAAAGGACACCGGGTAAGTGTCACTAAACAATGCTTAGTTAATTTTAAAATTGGAAAGTATCATGATGAGATTATGTGTGATGTTATTCCCATGGACATATGTCACATATTGTTGGGAAGACCATGGCAATATGATCAGAATGTTGTTCATGACGGGAGGATGAACACCTACACCTTGGAGAAGGATGGGAGAATCCATAAACTGCTGCCGATAAAATATAAGGAAGTAAAGTCAGAATTTAGCAGCACGATACTTCTCATGAGTGGGAAGGAACTTCTCACAGAGTTGGAGAAGAATGAAGATCCACAATTCTTTGTTGTCAGGAAGCCGAGAATTGTCCTGACAAGCACAAGAGTGGACGATTTGCCAGGAGAGATTCAGGAACTGCTAGGAGAGTTCGCTGATATCATTGTGGAAGAACTACCCTGTTCATTGCCATCGATGCAGAGTGTGAGTCACCACATTGACCTCATACCTGGAGCAAGTTTGCCAAATAAGGCAGCGTACAGGTTGACACCTCGGGAGAACGAGGAGGTCAAAAGGCAGGTACAAGATCTGCAAGATAAAGGACTAGTGAGAGAGAGTCTTAGTCCGTGTGTTGTTCCAACAGTGCTGAGTCCGAAGAAGGATGGAGGCTGGAGAATGTGTACGGACTCCAGGGCGATAAATAAGATCACCATCAGATATAGGTTTCCACTGCCAAGAATGGATGATCTGATGGATTGCCTGAGTGGGGCAAACTTCTTTTCCAAGATTGATCTCAAGAGCGGATATCACCAGATCCGGATGAGAGAGGGAGATGAATGGAATACGACATTCAAGACAAACGAGGGTTTGTACGAATGGCTGGTCATGCCGTTTGGGTTGACAAACGCGCCTAGCACTTTTATGCGGCTGATGAATGAAGTCCTGCGGGAATTCATTGGCAAATTTGTGGTCGTGTATTTGGACGACATACTAATATTCAGCAAGACCAAGGCTGAACACTTGAGGCATTTGGCCATTGTGATGAGAAGACTACAGTAGGGGAAGCTATTGATCAATTTGAAGAAGTGTTCCTTCATGTAGACAGAACTCATTTATTTGGGTTTTGTAGTCTCGGCAAATGAATTGAAGATGGATCCTGAGAAGGTGAACATAATCAGGAATTGGCCATCGTCGAGGAATGTTTTTGAAGTAAGGAGCTTTCATGGACTGGCTAGTTTCTACTGAAAGTTCATTCAAAATTTTAGTGGAATCAGTGCAACAATGATGGATACTGTGAAGAAGAGAAATAAGGTTTTCCATTGGACAGTGGAAGCGGAAAGGAGCTTCAATTTGTTGAAGCGAAAGATAACAGAGCAACCAATTCTGGTGTTGCCTGATTTTCAGAAAACCTACCAGGTAAAATGTCACGCTAGTGGATATGTTGTTGGAGGGGTCTTGAGTCAGGATGACAGGCCTGTGGCGTAATACAACGAGAAGCAGGATGATGCGAAGCTGAAATACTCCACGTACGATAAGGAATTCTATGCCATCATACAGACACTGAAAAAGTGGAGGCATTACTTGATACCCAAAGAATTTGTGTTGTACAGTGATAATCATGCATTGCAGTTCGTGAGTCAGCAGGAGAAGCTGAATCAGAAGCATGCAAAGTGGGTGGAATACATGCAAAATTTTACATTTGTGATAAAGCACATTTCGAGGACTGCTAACAAGGTAGCTGACGCCTTGAACAGAAAATGTTTATTACTGCAGGAATTCAGGGTCAAGACTTTCAGTTTTGAGAATCTGAAAGATATGTATGCAGGTGACGCAGACTTTGGTGAGGCATACGAGGCAGTCGAGAACCAAGTTCTTAGGGATAGGAGTCCGTGAATTGACTACCTTATCCAAGATGGATTGTTGTTCAAAGGCAATCAACTGTGCATTCCAAATTGCTCTATGAGGGAGAATTTAGTGAAGGAGAAACACAGCGGAGGTCTAGCGGGTCATTTTGGACATGACAAGACATTCGCCAAGCTGAGAGAATCTTATTACTGGCCTGGAATGCGCACTGATGTAAGGCGATTTGTTGACAGGTGCCGAATATGTCAACACATGAAGGGTCGAAAACAAAATGCTGGGTTATACCAGCCATTGCCCATACCCGAAAGGCCATGGGAAGCCATTAGCATGGACTTTTTTTGGGGATTACCGAGAACGCAGCGAGGAGTGGATTTCATCTTTGTGGTGGCGGACAGGTTCTCGAAAATGGCACATTTTATACCATATCATAAGACCAGCGATGCAACCCACATCGCCAATTTATTTTTCAAAGAGATTGTGCGATTGCATGGATTGTCCAGGAGCATAGTCTCGGATCGGGATACCAAGTTCGTAGGTCACTTTTGGAGGATGCTATGGAAGAAGCTAGGGACTGACTTGGCCTTCAGTTCTGCTTACCATCCGCAGACAGATGGGCAGACCGAAGTAGTCAATAGAAGCTTGGGGAATCTGTCGAGAAGCCTGGTGATCGAGCATCACAGTAGTTGGGATCAGATCCTACCACAGGCAGAGTTTGCGTACAACGATTCTGTGAATCAGAGTACAGGTAAAAGCCCATTTCAAATTTTGTATGGGACACAGCCGCGAGCAGTATATGAACTCAGGGAGCCAGAGCAGGCTGAAACTAGCAGCGCAAGAGCTGAAGAGTTCGCTGAGGCGATGCAAGAACTTCACGCAGAGGTGAAGCAGCGACTGCAGAAGTCCAACCAAGAGTATAAGTACAGATCCAATCAAAGTAAGAGACAACTTCAGTTTGAAGTTGGGGACATGGTTCTGGCACACTTGAGGAAAGAAAGGTTCCCGAAAGGAACATACAACAAGCTCAAGATGAAGAAAATCGGGCCATGCAGAGTCCTGAGAAAGTTTGGGGAGAATGCGTATGAGCTTGAATTGCCAGAAGGCATCGGGATATCTCCTATTTTCAATATTTCGGACTTATACCCATACAAGGCTGATAAAGAAGACGCTGGAAAGGAGGAACCAACGATCCAGTGGAAGAGACAATTACCAGTTGCATAAAAGCCTCAAATGGAGTGCATACTGGATAAGAGAATAGGCAGGAAGACCAGGAGGAAGAAATATTTTGAATACCTGGTGAAATGGAAAGATCACCCGGTGGAGGATGCCAGCTGGGAAATAGAGGCAGTGATACAGAAACATGGTCACAGTGTACAGGAGCTCATGGACAGGAGCCTATGAAATTTTGTGAGCCGAGGAGTATGATGCAAGAGCATTCCCACCTCATCAAGCGAGTCAGCGCATGGAGAAAGAAAATACAACTGGATGATGCCATCAGTAAAATTTGAATCACCTTGATATCTGTTGCGCCGCCATTTGAATGAAAGCATTCATCATAAAGCGTACTTGCACATTGTAAATGGACCTTGAGCAGATAAGCTCTCATTCTTAGACAGCAGAGGTACTTCTTAGATTTAGTGCAGGTAGATAATATTTAGATTTAGTGCAGGTAGACAAGATAATTAAGTCTAGATTAGACGGTTTTGGACTTCGAGAGGGAAAACAGAGTATTGACACCCTCCTTTGTAAAATTGAGGGATTATTATTTAGCATTAGCAGGGAAGAGCAAGAGGAGAAGCGCAGAGAGCTTGTGAAGAATCCCCATGTACCGATATTGAATTAATAGAAAGATTTGATTCAATTTCATGGTGGTGATTATTCTCTGTGTGTTGTTGATACTATGCTGTTGCATGTTTGATTCTTTCTTTTCTTATTGTCTCTATGTTTCTTCTGTGATTGCATGGCAAGTTCGAAATCTGAGAAAATGAGAAAATGAGTTTCAATTGCTTCTCTGTTTAAGCTGGGAGATTCCCGCATAGAGTGCGGTGGAATACCTCCGCATAGAGTGCGTGAGGAGGCTGAACAGTTAACCTCTCATCTTTGGTTGCTCATAAGTCGTGCTGAGTTATTCGAACCGTGCAGGTGGAGTGCAGGTCCAAGTTGAAGTCTGAGAGTCAAGCCTGGGAAGAGAAGAACAGGAGAGCCGTGGTTAAATCCCATGGATATGATTATTCTCTGTGTGTTTTTGACATTATGCCTTTGCATATTTGCTTCCTGTTACTTACTTCTTTCATATGCTGCTTATGTGATCTTATGGAAGAATTGAGTTCAGAGTGGTTCCGAGTGAAAAGTTGATGAAAGCTCAGAAGGGAGAATTCCTAGCTAGTATTGTGGAACAGACCCAGGTGAAGCCTGAACGGGAGAAGTTTCGGAGCAAAGGACTCTTCAAAAGGAAGAGAATCGACGACTTGAACTCCTGGGAAGGAGTTAACCTGCGAGCGTAAGTGGAACCTGGTTTCTATCGCACATCGGCATATCAGGGTTGGCGAGTGCAAGAGTGCATGCACGTCGAATGCGCGGGTAGTGAGTTCCAGTTCCTGTGGAAGCACCGACTTTCGGAGGAACACATGCTACGTAAATCTCGGGATGTCGGGTCTCGGGAGTTGAAGTTCAAGAAATTGGTCTCATAAGTCGCGAACTCACGAGAGGCGAGATAGCGATACTCAGGTATCGGCGACTCGGACCTCGGAAGTCGAAGTAAAGTTACTTAGACTCGCGGGGAGCGAAGCTGCGAGATCGCGAGATCGTGAGTCTCGGTATCTCGGCACGTCGGGTATCGGGAGTTGGAATCTCGAGTGGTTGGGAGCACGAAAGGCGAAGTCCCGATCCCCGAAGTAGAGAAGAAGAGAACATAGAGGAGTGAACTGTGGGTGTAGAGAATCCGATAGGTAGGAAGGAGAACTATTGAGTTCTTCGGGCCCGTGGAAAGCGAAGGTCCTGGTAAAAAGCGACTGTGTCGGCGAGGGCAAGGGAGCGGTTGCGTCACGGTTTTTCAGGTACATTACAAAAATTAAGGTGGTGGTTGGTTGTAAATGCTATGGTGGATAAATACATGAGAGGCCCCATAGTCATTTGTTAGGGAGGTTGGTTTAATAGCTTGGGTATTTCAATGAACGTAGATTGAGCATGGAGGGGAATGGTATTCTCATTCATGATCATTAATTCAAATGGAGATAGGAGAAAAAGGATAGTTCACACAATGGAGGAAGGAAGATCTCATGAATCCCATTGTAATCATGGCCAAGATTTAAATTGATGGGCAGTTTGAGGCTTTTGGGAGGTGCATAGCCCATATTTTTGCGAAAGATGAAGAACCTAGTGAGGCCTAGATGTAATGTTTGAAGTGTTAATTTAATATACTAGTGTTGCATGTAGATTTTCCTCCATTAATGGGTTGTGTGCATTGCTTTAAATTGCATTGTTGTGTGCTCCTAGTAATTACAACATCTATAGTTAATAGACTATCTACACTACTAATGTATCAGAGCATGTTTGATCCCCACATGTGAGTGATAATGACACACCGATGTTTTGACATGGTAAAACCCTATGGGGAAACATCCAAGACCCTCGCTAACATGGGCACTTGGAACAATTTATTAATGTGAAAGAAAAATTTTACATAGAGATTTACAACAGAGTTTATCGCAATCGATCATCAGTAAATGACCCTTAGTAAAGAATGATCTCTAGAAGAGGATAGGCTAAGTGGAATCCAGGTAAAAGAAACCCACATGAGTGCTCCAAAGTTTTTGAGGAAATTCTGAATCCATTAAAGGTCGAGGGATTCCTATAGGAAGAGCAGGACAATTCAACTGAACACGTTTCAAGTGTG
>JZKD02S1685132.1:104644-116262 GCA_000966675.3 Picea glauca | reverse complement strand
GACCTTAAAAATATTAAAGAAAAAAAAATTGTTTTAATTATGAAGTTTAATTTGAAAAGAATTTTTAAGAAAGACTTCACATTTAACCCATGACTATTTAAATTAACTTGAAAACTAAACAAAACACACTATTAAATTATAAAATTAAAATTTTTAAATATGTAAATATGTCCTTGGGCAAAAGATAGCCATCCCTAAACCAAAAGGCCAAACTTCACACGCCCACATTTTAAGTTTTTTATCCTACCAACGAGGGGTTGCAATGGCATAAGAACGAATTCATCAATTCGCAAATTCAACAAAATAAGAGAGGAGACGGTTTAAGAGCTATCCCTGTCCTTCGACCTTACTCCCATGTGACCAGGGTTTAGTTCCCTCAAAAATCCCTCCCTTTCTCGCAGACCTAGGTCTAGATGTTCGGGCCGCTCTTACGGATATTATGCTTCGCAAGATAGTACTTCACCACAGTCCTAGATGGATGTCATTGAGCGACAATGATTATGGGCCGTTTTATAGATAGATATATACTATCTCTCTCTCCTGACCGCAATTTGGTAGCCAATGAGAAGTTTATATAACCCATAACGACATCATCTCTTCTAATCTCTTCTCTGCTTAATGCCAATGCTCAGTCTCAGCCATCTGAATTCCGAGCCTGAGAAAAAAAAAAAGTAGAACCCATATTGTTACAGAGAAGTGTATCGTAGGACCAGTGGAAGAGTATATATATCTGTAAGTACATCTTCAAGATCCCACGTATATAGCTTATGGTTTGCTGCTTTAATAGTGTATTCGTTCGCGTCTCTGGTATGGTATGGCTATGTTTGCCTGTGGCTAGCTCCGGCGTTGGGGACTTTGGATCAGTTCAAAAGTGCCCCGCACGTGGAGATTGTATCAGTAGACTGACGAAAGAGGCCACCGATTTGATTTGAGAGAACCAGGCTCCAGGCTTCAGGCAGCAGGGAGTAGGCAGAAGGCGACAGGCAGGCAGGTTTAATCTGTTGTATGTTCAAGAGCTTTCAGGGCGACGGCCAGAAGGGGGAAGCGTCGGGTCGGGTTGTCTATGGGTTTGTTTTCTTCTGGAATTAATGAGAAATCCGGGAATGATAGGATATGTTAATCCTGCAGCAACGAAGGAGCAAAAGGGTTCTAATCTGGATTCGGCTGGTTCGTTCACACAGGCTTTGGTCATGAGTAGCGGTGTAGTTGGGATGGGATCGAACCAGGGGGATGAGACGAATAATGTTGAGGGATCGAATATGGTTGTGGCCGCGAGGACATCCCAGGGTGAGAGTGGAAGCGTAGTGGATCCCAATAAAAAACCCGCTGCGAAGAGGTCGTCGACCAAAGATCGACACACCAAGGTTGATGGTCGAGGAAGGCGGATTCGTATGCCTGCAACCTGTGCGGCGAGGGTTTTTCAGCTCACGCGGGAACTCGGGCATAAGTCTGATGGAGAAACGATTGAATGGCTTTTGCAACAGGCGGAACCCTCGATTATTGCCGCAACAGGAACGGGGACCATTCCGGCGAATTTCTCGACCCTCAATGTGTCGTTGCGGGGTTCGAGCTCCAGCATCTCGGCCGGGCTGAAGCAACAGTCGTATCATCATCATCATCAGAGGGCGTTGGCAGGCCTGACGGGCGGCCTCGGAGCGCCCGCCGGCGGGGATTCTTTGGGGCATCAGTATCGTATGCGAATGGGCGAATGGGAACGGGCGGAGGAGGATACGAAGACGCACGCGGGGGCCGAAATGGGCTCGACGCACGGGGGGTCTGCTGCATTAATGGGAGGAGGGTTTCACCTTCAGCATCAGCATCAGCAGGAGCCAAATCTGATGAACGAGATGGGCGAAAGCGGGGCCGAGGAATGTTTCGGGAGGAAGAGGTTTCGGGAGGATCTGTTCAAGGAAAGTGATCAAGAGGCCGCCGCAAAGCCGCTGAGGAGCGTTGTTCAGAGACAGTCTGAGATGATGTCGAGCCCAGCGGGTATAGGAATGGGAATGTCTATGTCAATGCCGGCGGCGGCCATGTGGGCGGTAGCACCTGCGCCGCCCGGGATGTCGAACAGTGGGCACGGGGGTTTCTGGATGTTGCAGCCCGTGAGTGCGGGGTCGAACAGTAATCCTCCGCCTTTAATGGCAGCAGGGCCGCAATCGGAGCCCATCTGGACATTCCCACCCACGGGCTCCACGGGGTATCGTATGCCTGCGGGAACCTCAATTCAGCTGGGAGCTACTGGCTCGGGTTCTAGCTTGCCTAGATCGAACAACAATGGCAATAACAATAATAATGGCAATCAATCGCGGATTTCTTCTTCGACTGGTCTGCCGTTTATGCCAAGAATGAATCTGCCTATGGTAGGGAGTTGCCATGAAGTATCAGGTTCTGGATCAACGCGATTAGGATCAGGTGCTGTTCCTTTCAGTTCCATGTTATTGCAGCAAGGATCGAGCACTGGATCCATAGGGGGGGCACCAACAGAGAGTCATCTGGGAATGCTGGCTGCCCTTAATGCGTACACTAACCGTTCCATGAGTTCTGAACATCAATCCTTGCAGGAATCCGTGAATCAACAAGCTGGCGTGGATAGATCAGGAGAAGACGGCCACAGCCACCAGAATCATGCTAATTCTCAATAGACCCCGCCCCCAAAATGATCGGAAGCTGGATTAGGGTTTAACGTTATAGACTGACATTGGTGCAATGTTATTGCGGATGAATTTTCAGCTTATGGATATATATAATTCTTCAATAGCTATGGAATCCGGTCGAGTGGTGATACAAGGCTTCAGAAATCTGTATGTTTTCTATCTAACGGATTGCTGGAGGTCTGTGTGGATCAATATTACCGACAGCTAGCATGAATTTTAATGAGTTTCTGATGGTCTCTGATCAGTTCATTCAGAGGGATCTCTGTAAGTCTTTCTGTGTGTAGTAAGTAACCCTACTAGCTGCAGTGATTTTTTTTATTTATAATTTTCAAGTCTGTTTACTGATATATAATTGCTGCTTCTTCTAGCTCTAGTTGTCTACGTAGTTCATGTTTGATCTGCTAGAGTCTGAGATTTATTATTTATTGGCCAAAAATTTAGGCCGGGGGTTATAGTTTGCTTTGGGATTGGTTATTTATACACAGAGCAGTTGTGTGTACGTAGTAATAATTCTTTGTTAGAGGGGATTAAACCAATAACATGATGTTGTGTGAATATATGAGTACTGATGATTTTCGAACAGTACATGTTTTTGCTTCTGTGATGAAGAAGCTTAGTTTAGATGCTTTGTTTATACTCATGAGAGTCTGGCAATGGTCCGCAGTCTGGTTCGGATCAGCTGTTTCTTCGTAATTTGTATGCTTAACTTGCATTGTAAATTTTTATCAGAACTTTGCATTCGTTGTTGAATACGATGTACATTGTTCCTATGGTCAGTCTGTCTGGGAACGCTGAAGATTATCTGTAATCTAGTGATTATCTGTTCGATTCTCAGAGAACAATTTATATTCCCATTGATCAAATTTGTTTAATGAGAAAACACTGACCTAAGTTCATGTATTTAATTCTGATGATGTGAAGTTAGATTTCAGAGTTTCCAGTTAAGAAATCGGTTGCAATATTTCAATTTAGTTCTGTATGTACGCTGCTTGGGACTCCTGTTATACGATTTCTCTGCTAATGCACTGCAAATTTTCTGCATATCAATTTATTGTTTATTCGTTATGTCCATATTGTGGTTGTTTTTTCGAGGTCGTTTGTCTTTAGTGAAAACTGTGTTCAAGTATTTGATTCGATCCATAATTTACGGCTGTTAGAAATTATTTTTACTTCCAACATTGAGCAAGCTTTAGAACAACCAGGTCTTCTCGTTCAGGATTCTTCATTGGATCCGAGCACTAAAAACTAAAATGGGTTCTTTTATATGAATCGGTTCAGCCACCATTTGTTTCAGATTCAATATCATATTGCACTACAAGCTTTTTAAATTACAAGTGTTCCCAAACAATCTGAATATTTGGAAGCAATAAATACACTGTCGCATTTTGCATATGGGTTTGAAAATATAAAGTTTATAGTTTTGGTAATGTTGTATGGAATAATAATGGCAGGCAAAGTATCCAATTGATTTCAGGACTGATTGCGACCGGGCATCTAATAACAATTTTCACGGTAGAACAGCAAATCAAATCAGAGAAGGTCCGCAGTTTCTTGCCATTCAAGCAAAAAGCTTAACGGCGTTTAACGAGCAATAATCATTCATAAGTCCAACGACTGATCATCGCGTGCATTTCAAAGGAGATAGAGGGAGAGAGCGAGGCTCGCTCATGATCATCATTAGTAATTACTCGTGTCTGCGATTAAGGCTACCAAATGCAAGGTACTCGAGTGTGGCGAATGATCAGTGAGTTCTTTAGATTTTGACTGTTTCCCGTGTTATATAAGCCTGGCCTGGCCAATTTAACTGTATATGTATAGACATAGGGATACATCAATCGTCTTGTCTACGAAAGATCCAAAGATTCTCATGTATGACAGGGTGGCCAACGGTACTCTCTTTCCTTCTGACATTGCTTACATGGTAGGTTAAACGGGCTGACGTTATCATTAAGGTAAAAAGGAAGGGTGGATCAGAGTTTTCAAAATTTCAGTGCAGATAACACTCCAAATATAAATGTAGGAGGTGAGTATGACGGAAGCCTGTCGTCAACAAATTACCATTTCTGGCTCTGGCTCTGCCTTTCCCATCAAAACCTCCATCCCTGTCGGGTTCATCCATCCATGGAGATCAATCAATCGATCAATCAGGAAGATTCAGAGCAAACTCCCTCAGACCCCCGTCAAAATAAATTCTCAAATTTTATCTCAGAATTACCTCCGAAATCAGAAGCAGCAACGGACAGCGCGACTATCCGATCCAATCCATTCATTTATGTCTACTCTCTGACGTAGTTAGCACAACAACCAAATGTAGACAATTTATCTGACGTATCAACTATTGCCTGACATGTAAATATGCTCCGCCCCTACTAAATCCAGCATCTCTCCCTTGCAAACGTCGTTTCTAATTCAGATCCAGAGTCAATATTCTCCGTCTCATTAAACTATCTAATACTAAATACAGTGTTTTCAAAACTAATTAATTTGTCCTAGTTTTTCATACTATTTAATTCCTAGTACAGTACATTGATTAACTATCTACAATCCTTATATAATTGTAATAATACATGGCATCAAAATGAATAATGAGGCGTCCATATCAGCAAACTCAACGTGAAAAAGCTATATATACATATGTATTCATCTTGTTACAACTTCTCGAAGTCCATTTATCTAATCATTCCTGATTTACCCAGGGATGTAACTATAAATTCAGGAGAAGAAAAAATTAAAAATCTGAAGTTAACGAGTGATGCAAATGTGGACACTTGCAAGTGGACTATTCTGTCAATATGGATGCTAAGTTGTAAGCAATAGCAATTCAATTTGAAAGATTTTCTTTCTTCTTTTTCAAAGTATAGTGTTTGTATCTTTTCATATTTTTCAAACTATAGTGTTTGTTTTTAAATGGGTATTTCAAAGATTTTCTTTTTTAATGGTGTTTTATTTTATTTTTTTAATTTTTTAATTATTTTAATTATTTTTTTCTTGGATTGTTTTTTTCTATATTTATATTAAATTTCAATTTAAAAATATCTTTCATATTATTGACTTTCCTAATATTCTAAATCATCAAAATTATGGTGATCTTAAAAAGCTTTTCTCGATATTTTTTAAACATAAAAGTAAAATTTAAAAAAAAATGAAATAATCTCTTAACTTCTTAAAAACCTATAGAAGAATTGATCTAATCTGATAGATATTCATCATCATCTATATATATATATATATATATATATATATATATATATATATATATATATATATATAATTTTTATTAATAACTTTTAAAATAAATTTTGTTGTTTTGATTAAACTTATTTTATATAACTATTATTAAATATAATATTTTTATATTAATAATTTTAATGTATGATTATGATGATGCTTATTAACATTTATTAAAATTAATATTTGTTTATTTGACCTTTAAAAAAAGAAAGAAATTATTTGGCTTGTTTTAATTTTTTAATGCTTAAAAAAAAGAAGTATTTCTAAAAATTGTGATTTCTATTCATTGAAAAAAAATACATTTTTCAAGTGTTCATGAGAAAATATATAATAACAAGTGTGAAAAGCACTCACAAAAGAGTGAAAATAATATGTGTTGGGTGGTGACAGTTGCACATACCTTTCAGTTACAATTCGTTTTGGCTCTACTCCAACATGGCTATCTCTATTGGAGGCTTCTCAAGAATTTGGTTTTCCATATCCCTGAAAAATGCTTGCAAAATTTATGTTTAAATGTAGAAGACCGTGAGGTGCTTTATTATACTTGTAAAACCATTTCTCCACTAGTTGAAACAACAATAAAGAGATATCTTGGCCCTCTATTTGTTTTTTATTTTCTCATGTGTTATCATTCCCTTTCTTTGTTTATTAATTTTTGTTTTGTAGGCTCGATTACAATAAGTGGTATCAAAGCATATGGTCCTTGGTTACTTGTGTGGTTGTTGTTTGCTGCCAAGGAAAAGGAAGAGTATGTTGTCAAGGAAATTGGATTGGTACTATGTCCATGAGGAAGGAAGAGATGAGGGTTTGCAACTCTATCCGTGAAGAATGTAGATTCGAGGGTTTCGAAGATCTACCATTTGCAGCTCTTGTTTCATGAGCTGATGAGAAGGAATCAAAGAAGGAGAGTCTGTGATGTTTTGTGAGCAGAGGAGAAGGACACAGAGAAGAAGAGTATGTGTTCTTTATGAGCAGAGAAGAAGGGTATAAAGAAGGAGAGTTTGCATTGTTTCATGAGCAGAGGAGAAGGGAATATAGAAGGAAAGTATGTGCATAGAAGTAGATTCGATCGATATGTAAAGAGGGTTGAGTGTACTCGAAGAGCTAAGGAGGAGTTTGCAAAAAAAAAAAAAAATTGTTCAATTTCCTCGATAGAATAAACTCTCTTTGGTTGAAACCCTATTGGAGGAGAGATTTTTGGTGAGCATACATAATATATTTCCAAAAGTTTTAATTTAGAAAAGGTTTGCCCCTTCTTTTTTTGTGTTTGTGGAGAATGGTGAAAATGATGAATGAAAGGTTTGAGGTAGATAAATTTAATGGAAAGAACAACTTCGAGTTGTGGAAGCTCAAGTTGTGGGATTTGTTGGTGCAATAAGGATTGCACAGATAATTGGATGGAAAGAGAAATAAGCCAATGGATACGACATATAATGATAGAGAAGATCTTGATCCAAGGGCTCTCAACACCATTCGATTGTGTTTGGTAGGCGATTTCCTCTTCAATATCGTTGGAGAGGAAACAACAGGAGGCTTATGGAGAAGAATGGAGAGAATCTATATAACGAAATCTTTGACCATCAGAATCTACTTGAAGAGGAAATTATACAGTCTATGGTTCAAAGAAGGTACCAAAATTGTTGATCATTTAAATTTATGTAATACTCTCATATGCCAATTAACTAGTATGGATGCAAAAATGGAAGAGGAAGATAAGGAAGTGATGTTGTTGTGTTCATTTTCTAAGTCTTGGATCATTTAGTCACTTCCATTATCTTTAGTACAACTGATACTCTTGAATATAACTTTATTGTGGGAGCTTTGTTGTCTAAGTACGTGAGCAGGAAATCCAATATAGAAACCTCCACACCAAAAGAAATGGTGGCTAGAGTTGGATCTAGAGAAAGAAGGGATAAATTGAGAGGTACATCCAGATCCAAGTCAAAGGGAAAGAAGAGGAAGCTAAAGTGTTCGTATTTCAATAAATCAGGGCATCTCAAGAAAGATTGTTGGAAGAGACAAGAATCTAAGGAAGACTCCAGTAAGGAAGCAAATCCAATTGAGTTAAGTTCAGGTATGGTTGATGAAGTTTTATCTATTTTTAGTATCTCACAATATCAAGAAGAATGGTTGTTAGATTGTGGTGCTCCGCATCACATGTGTTCACATAGAAGTTGGTTCTGTTCTTACTAATCTATAGATGATGGTGTTATTTTTATGGGAAATGATACTTCTTGTAAAATCATTGGGATTGGGACCATTAAGATTAATATGTTTGGTGGTATTGTAAGAATGTTGATAGATGTTAGACATGTACCAAAACTTAAAAACAATTTTATTTCTTTGGGAGTTTTGGATTCTAGTGGATATAAATATTTAGGTCAAGGTGGAGCACTGAAAATTTCCAAGGGCAATTTGGTGGTAATGAAGGAAACGAAGATTGGAAATATTGAAATAAGTGAAGAAACAATGGTATCTAAGGAAGCAAGTGCATATACTTGTTTATAACATCAATGACTAGGCCATATGAGCAATAAAGGGTTGGGGATACAAGTACCGGTAAACTGTAAGTTACTTCTAGACTTACAATCTTTAAAATTTTGCAAGTTTTATATTTTTGTTGGCTATAGTGATGAAGTTAAGGGATGTAGATTGTGGGATCCTACTGTCCAAAAAAATATCACTAGCAGAGATACACACATGGAATAATCAAAATCTATTCAGGATCACAAAGGAGGATTTGTTTGCAAACTTAAGGAATCATTGTATGGCCTAAAGGTACCAAGGAAATGGTACAATATGTTTGATTCTTTCATTATAAAGTATCTAGGAGAAGAAAAAAAAATATTGGGCATAGAAGTAAATAGAGACGGGAAAAATGGTAAGTTGTGGTTATCACAACATAAGTCTATGGTGAAGATATTGATGAGGTTCATTATGAACATTGTGAAAACGATAAATATCCCTTTATCTTTCCATTGTAATCTTTCTTAAAGTTTATGTCCCGCTAGTAAGGAAGAAAAAGATTATATATCTTGTATATTGTATGCCAATACAAGAGGAAGGATGATTTTTGTGATGGAATGTTCAAGACTAGATATTTTACATGCAATTGGTGTTGTCAGTGGACACATAACAAATATAGAGTATTGGAAATGGGTGCTTCGGTATCTTAAATGCACAAGTATCACCTATAGTGGTTGTAGTGATTTAGTCTATGGTTATGTTGATTCATATCTTCTAGTAGATATGGACAAAATGAGATCTACCTTAGGTTATGTCTCTCATGAATGCAAGGATATATTGGGTAAGTTTGGACAAGTACATTATAAGATGTTCTATGGTAGTCAAAGTGTTGTGTATTTGAATAACTGTCCAATGTATCAAAATGGGACAAGGCATCATTTTGTAAGATAGATTATTGTTGAAGGTAGAGAATTCCATATTGGGGAAAATTGTTCAGACATGTTTACACAACCAGTTCTATTAGAGAAGTTATGATGGAGTTTGGCTTCTCTTGGCTTGCAAGAAAGGTGATGATTGAATTTTTTGGGAAAAGTATCAGGAACATTGTTGTCAAGGTAGAGATTGTTGGGTGGTGACACATACCTTTCAGTTGCAATACATTTTGGCTATCCTCAAACGTGGTTGTCTCTATTGGAGGGTTCTCAATCATTTTTCTTTCCATATCCCTTAAAACACTTGCAAAATTTCTGTTTAAATGTAGAATCCCGTGAGATTCTTTAATAGACTTGTAAAACCATTTCTCCACGGGTTGACATGGAAATAAAAGATATATTTCCCCTCTATTAGTTTTTATTTTCTGATTTGTTATAATTTCCTTTATATATTCATTAATTTCTGTTTTATAGGATCGATTACACAATATGAACAAAATTACACATCGAATATACATATCATTTCTTTTCATTTAAAAAAAATCATCAATTCTTCCCTTTTTGAGATCCATAATAACGAGGGTAAATCCATATTAACTTTGGATCTATCATGTATTGAGAGAGATCAAATCCCTGGAGGTACAAACTTTTCCTCAATCTTTTTCACTTTAAAATAAATTCACCTAGAGGTACTTGATCCCTCTCTGTGCATGATAGACGACTCTACATTGGTTATTTACACACACACACACACACACACACACACCACATTTCAAATCCATGTTGGGCATGGAAGGAATTACACATATTCCACATATTGGGCTATAAAAAGTGCCTCTCAGTGAAACCAACTATGTGTTTGAAGGAAATATGTCACGATTCATAAAGGGAAGTAATTCTTTATCTGAGTTAGACATATAAATTTCATGAATTCTCTTTATTCCACCTAAAGAAGCTTTAGGAAAATATAAATCCTTCGAGGAAGAAAGATTTGTATCTAGATCTTCTACATTATCCCCCATAAGAGCTTGTGATTGTTGATCCTCATTTTGATCATCATCTTTTTCTGAAAAATTCCATCTCTTTTATTTTGTTTATGTCCCTTTTTCTTGGAAGGATGAACATGAACATGGGAAAAATAATCTTGTAGATGTCCTCATGGATGACATATTTGACAATGAAATTTCATGTTCTCATAATATAAGACCTAAGTGTATTGATTTTTTTTTCCATTTGAGAAACACTTTGTTTGGAATACCTTTACTAAGGTCTATCTCAACATAATTTCAAGCATATATACAGAAGCTTACCAAATATATCTCAAGAATTTATTTGATGTAAATTCCCAAAGAGTCTGCAATATCATCAAAATCTAATAAATGATAGAAACATAATGGTATATCAGTGAGACAATATCAAACTATCATTCTAATAATTGACATTGATTTAGGACCAAAATCCAAGAGAGATATCACATTTCTTTTTCCAATACATATGAATATACAAATATACCAGTTAAAATGATGAAAAATGTTTGATAATCAACATGATAAGAAAGATAAACTGTTAAAAATCCGTTGGAACAAAGAGAGATCTAAAATTTGTCCAAGAAATATGAATCTAATAATATAATAATAATATAATAATTCAACATGTTCCACAATATAATAATAATGAGACCCACTTGATAAACTATAAATAGGTGTACATACCCTACCCCTTCTAGATTTGAACTTGTGACCTCCTTGGAGGAAACATATGTTTTTAACCATTAATCCCACTCAAGTTATAAACACTATAAATATGTGAAGGTATGGAAACATTAGGAATGATAAAAAAAAAATTACTACATCCTTAAAAGATACCCTAGTGGCCACCACACCTCCACGCAATCACAATATCAATATAACATTTGAATCTTTTTTTTAAACATATATGTACTATGTTCCAATACCAACAACCAGTTTGAATTTGTTTTAATTCTTTACCGAATTGTTACTCAACAATCACCTTTTTATTCAAATTTATAAATAAAAAACCCTCTCACTTTGTTTCCTACATTTTAGCTTTTAGTAGTCCCTCATAATGGGTGAAGAGTCCAGTCAAAAGGAAAACTATGTACACAATGTTGGAAGTTTGAAAAATTATATACACAATGTTTATCCAGAAATATACACTTCATTTGAATCTTTACTAAAATATCTATTAATTAAACTTAAAAAAAAGTAATGATAATAATATCAAAATATAAAATGGGTATTATTAATGTTTAACATATCTTTATCCTGTTAATTTTTTTTGTTAATTTTAATATATATATATATATATATATATA
>JZKD02S1685132.1:86555-104594 GCA_000966675.3 Picea glauca | reverse complement strand
ATCAAATGTATTCTAGAATTTTTTAATTTGAAATATTAGAAATTGAATGAGGAAGACATGGTGAAGCAGTAGTTTAAACCTTCTATGAAATGATTTTTTTCGGTAATTTTTTCCGAGAATATTTTCCTAAATAATTTGAGTGTCCCAGGAGTTTTTCAGCATGAATCCATTTATGCATTCAAAAATGGATATTAAACAACAAAAAATAGTAATTTCATGTAGATTTATGTCTTCAAATTCTAGGGAAAAAAAACATTTTGTAAAATAGTTAGACAACGTCCATGATGAAGATATTTTTGTCACTTTCACAAACTTTACAACAAAACTAAGAGAAGTTGTCCTAATTGCTTTTGACAAATTATCTGAACAACTTATTGTACCTAAATATGAAGATGAAGTTGAAATGAAAATCCTAAAATTCCTTTATCTTTGATGGGCAATATCTTTGATGGGCAACATAGAAAAATTACACAAATGAAAATAATAAAAAATTTAAAAATATGAATTAATTCATTCCACATTTCATTAATGTAGATCTCATTTTCTTAATGTGTGTGTTTAATAAATTACGAAAATAACAAAATGTTTCTAACAAGGAATTGGCTAACACTCCCTTCATTGATAAGGTCATGAAAACAAGGTTGAAATTTATATATAGTAAATGCCAAACCATGTAGGGAAGGAACACATTGGCTTAAAAGAGTGGTAGGTATAAATATTATTTTCTAGAGCCATTCTTCACCATTAAATAATTTGATGTATAAATTTATTTGTTTTAAACTCTTTATATATATTGTTTTGCAAAAATTCATGAATGTATGGATGTTTTTTATGTTTCGAGCAAGATGAATTGAAAGATAAGATGACCCTCGTCTTGACATCATATGATTTATGGAAAAGTGGAGATTTTTTTAACTTTGTAAAAATGATTCATTGGCATGTTCACTTCATAGCATCAAACAATATTACTTCAATTGAATAAAAAAATAATATGGCTCTATATTTTTAGACCATTGTGGGACATGAATGAAGCCAAATCGTACATTGTAACAAAGAAAATAATGAATGGATTTTTTACCATAGTTTACCCTCATTTTCATAAAAAAATTTAATTACAATATTGAAAGTGGATCTAATATGAAAAAATCTACTAGAGCTATTGTTTGCAAATATTTAAAAGTTTAGGATTACAATTTTTATAGTTCTCAACTACTCTCTAAAACAAATGTGGTTGAATTCTACAAAATTTTATCCAATTATTTCGTACAACTATGCATTATTTTATTTGAGGAAAATCTAGCAAAAACTAAGAGGAAGAGGAGCCTAAATTGCCTAAGGTTGTCATAATATTGGACATATATACTAAGCAAAAGGAAACTAGTCTGATAATGGAAACTAAGAAAAATGGATCATTCTTTGTTTGTTGTTGTAGTAATCCCTCTACATTGAAAAACACATTGATTGACATCATCTCTCTTCAACCTATTTTCTATGAGCTTGTTTTTATTGATATAACTAACTATGTTTATATGTGGATAGAAATGATGTCCTTAAATACTTATTTTTTCTTGGTTCAAATGTAGAAACTTGCACCTACACTTTTCTAATTGATATCTATGTAACACATATGTTCATGACATCATTCTCTCAATATCGTGAAAGCACTATGAAAAATGTAATAGAGTACCCATCTATTTCCATTTATAGATATTATTCAAAAGATTCTTGCATAGGACTCTTTGTAATACAATGTTGGAAAATTCCATTGAAAGGGGAGATTACCCTAATTTCTATATATATATATATGTGTGTGTGTGTGTGTGTGTGTGTGTGTGTGGATTGAGAAGATCCAACTCTACCACTTTTTGATATACCAATTTTTAGAAATTTAAGTTTGGTTTTGAGAAACATGTGTTTGTAAAAGAAATGATCCAAAAATTCTAGGATCACATAGTTGACACATATAATTCTTTCACTATATGTTGGATGTAGAAATTTTATTTGTTCTATGATTAAAAACTAATTTTAATCATGGAGACAATTCATTAAGAATTATACATGACAAGATTTTATCAAAAAAAATATTACTTCATCAACAAAAATGTATGTTATCTTAATGATTTTTTAATATCTTATTTTATTATGACTTTTCTTTTATCTACCTACCTTTTTAAAATAATTATTTTCCATCCCAATATTCATCTATAATTATATATTACAATGAATCATAAGAATATTATAATAAGAATGGGACATATGATCAAGATGATGAGAATGTTGGAGGTCTATCAAAATTCAAATTTAGATGATCAAGATAAAAATGATGAAGGACAAAAATAAGGTAATTTTGTATGTTTGAATGTTCTTCAAAGCTTAAAGATTGTAAATTATATTGAATGTCTATAAATTGGAAATGAATACCTTTATTTCTCTATAGGGAATGGAAATTGAAAAAATAATACTTTAAAAAATGATAGTTCCATTGTAATACCTCTAGGCCAAACTCCAACTATAAATATAAATGTATATATGTATATAATATGGTGAGCTTTTTGATATCATTTTGCATGCACCTTCCATGGTATAGTGCACACATGTACTTAAGGGGTTGGGTGTGTTACAACTAACTAGATGGCACTCACGAAAGTTGGCGCTCCTAGTCGATTTGTGCGAGTAACCCGACGGTCTGGTAGGAAGAAGGAACAAATGGAAGAACCAAAGAATTGTGTGGAGTTTGAGGATGTAAAAACATCTGATACTGAATTAATTAGTCCCACCAGAGTAGAGGAAGAACTATCAACTGTGGAACAGGTGCAAGTGGGTCAAAGCATAGAAAACCCTAACGACAGCGTGGACCCTAGTTCTGAAAACCCTGCAGCAACAAAAGAAAAGGACAAAAAGAAGTATAAATGCATCACAGATGAAGTCCTAGTTGAAGACATCACAGGCCAACAACAAATGGAGAGAGAATAATAAGAATAACCCAAGGAAAAATCCACCGAGGAAAACATAGCTGCAGGTCAAAAGAGGAAGCACCCAACGCGGTGGAAATTACATTACCCCATCTTCCAGACGTAGTAGTCATAGTAGAAGACATGTTAGGGAAGGTACCAAAGCTGAAGTATGCAAACCATGGCATAACTAGCACAACAAAGTTTCCAGACTTTTTGCAACAATAATACTTGGAGAACAAGGGGGAGGTAGGACCCCTAGGGAAACCTATTCTAGAGCCCATGCAGTGTGTTATAGGTCTCTATAATTCGGGCGTGATGAATCTGTTGGACATAACGCATTTTGGGCATGGTAAAAATGTGGGACTGTGTGTGAAACAATTATTGGCCAGGGTACATGGAGGTATCCTATGGATGGATATGCCAGTCCCCATTGACRTGGATCTCATAGCTAATATCACAGGTGTAACATCCCCAACATCCAACTRGGCTATGCCACATAAAAATTTCAAACTGTATACAAATTTAAAACATATACACATAGAAACTCTTGTAGAAATTTATATATATATATAAATAGACAACTACATTCTACAAATGCATTCTACAAATGCATAGACAACTATATATATAAATAGACAACTTAAAATAGACAAATACATTCTACAAATGCACAACTTCATACAAAATAATAATAAAAATACACATGTTGCACACATAGGAATAACCCATAAAAATAAATGCATACATAATAATGCAGCATGTAATTTAACACAAAATGGACACTTATCTTGGTAAAAATATCACCAACTATGTGCAGACCTTCCATGAACCTCCCAACCTTATATCACGTTGCTCATCACTCTCAACAGTGGATCACCCCCGAGCTGGGAATAAACTCCACCCGGGTAAATGGCTTCCTAACCAGGATGATGTATCTCAGATACTAGGAAACACTCTGACACATGTGTCAAATCAAACTAAAAACCTACAATCCCTCATTCCCCACATGTCTGTCCCATGCTAGGAAGTGTGCCCCTTCTTTGCTCAATAATCCTTCAGCTTCCCCACTTCCTTTTCGGGGCTTTAGCAACAGGTCAGACATGAAGTCTTAGAGACTTGTAGCTACAGTTTGACACCTTCAGGAAATCAATTCCCATCAATTCTCTCACCTAGAGATAATTTCTCATGGGCCTGACAACTTGCCTCTTCAGTATCCCACGGGACTGAAAACCCTCTTCTTCAATCCAGCTCCCAAGCTAACCAAGTACAGGTATAGGTACGAGTATGGATATAGTTACAGGTACAGGTACACGCATGGTACTGGTTCAGGTATGGTACAGGTACAATGATAATAAAAAAATGGTACGGTGGACAACTGAATGAGTGAGTGAATGATGATGGAATCACCCAAAATGAACTAAGTCCAAGCTATATGTATGCATGTCCCTAAATTGACACTTGTCATGTTGAGAACTACTTTGGCCCACTTGTCCCCATCCTTAGAACTTAGGATAAAATAATTATCCATACTTTATACTTTAAGAAATATTAATATAATATTCCTTTTTGGCTTAAGCTCCCTAGCTTAGCCCCTTATCCTTAACTTTTAGACCCCCCTTTCCCTAACTAGTGGAGTTTAGTCCCCCATACTATTTTATCATGGTCGGTCTACACGTAATGATGTATTATAATAATGATAAGACATATACAAAAATATGCTCACTGGCCTTTAGCATCTAGGATCTCCGACCTAATTCAACATCGCCTCCCAGTGTATAATAATTAGCTCACCAACCTATAAAATGCAACATATACACAAAAGGTTCTTTGGCCTCGAAATCACTCACACTTAAGTTTGTTGTGCGTGGTATCCTGGAATGTGCACACTTTATCATTTTAGTGCGCAGTACATTTGCGCACTATACCATGGAAGGTGCATGAAAAATGATATAAAACAACTCACCATATTAAGTACATTTTCATTTACAATTTGGGGTTCAACCTAGGGGTATTACAATCCCCTCCCCTTATTATATACCATGTACCATTCAAATCTTTAAAAATCTCCAAGCTTTAGCTATTAGAAGCTTGTTATCCATCTGGTGCTCTACTTTCTAGCACCAATTGTGGTATTCATACTACAACTGGAAGTCAATTGCTCTATTCCATAGAGTTGCTTTTGGGAATAATTCAACTCATTATTTCATTCGCTTCTAGGAATAATTCCTCCTCCTTGTTGCACTCACCTTTCCAGGCTCAGGAATCCCTTCACTGCTACGCAGTTCTTCAATGATACATATTTCCAAGGATTTCACACACAAGGAGAGCGCTAACCCATTACCAAAACCCCACCAAGGTTCTATAATTAAAGGGATTTAGTTTCCTCAATAGTAGTTGTTATTTCCCAACATTCCAACATTAATCAATATTATATCACTTGTATCACACAAATGCAATTATCATGAGAGAACATTATAAAATTCCATTTTAGAAATCAAATTAATTTCATAAGGAATTTGACTTTTCCCAAAATATGAAATTCTATTTCATAATTTTTTTATTGTTGTTGCAATAATAGGATGCAGTCTTCCTTCTGGATTTTAGCAAGCACCATGCTAAATACAACTATTCCTGTGATGATTCTATCTTGCATTCAGCTAACAAATTGTCAGTATTTCCTGTACATCATACTTTCCTTGCAATATGTACACAAAAAGAACATTTAGCACGATCTTAGAATTGTCTAAACTAATCAATTTAATCTCAACTACTAAAAAAATTATTAGATAGAATGAATTATCATTCTATGCATACACCTATTCATAATTAATATTAGTAAGTTTATTACTTATTTTTCTAAATAGAAAAATGTTCTGTAGTCAATGCTAATGTGGCTACTTGACTTGCAACTTTCTTCTTGCAATGTCTAACAGTTCCTGAAATGTTCTCAACTCCGTGAGTTAGCAACATTTCAGCCATTAGTATAATTATTTCCATGCAATAATATATATGCATGCACTCACAAAACACATTCAACAAATTCATTTAAGTATACAATTCTGTCATGCATGTGTGCAACTCTGCCACTTACTAGACATGAGTGCAACTCTCAATGCCTATATATTCAATGCACCTTTGTATTGATTTTAAGAATGATCTTTATCTAATTCATGTATCTCACCATTCATAAATTGGAAACATGACCAATGTCTTGAAACATTCTCCACACACTTCCCATTGTCTTCTCAATTATTTGAATGCCATCCTTTTTGGCCTGAACACTACACCAAGACTATAATTTTGTGGTGTGCATTAGTGTTAGCAAAAATGTTGCAATCCAAGTTTTACTTTAAGGTAGGAAGATCATTGGGTATTTGTGTGTTACGTAACCTTTCTATATCCATACCTTGCCATATCCAACCTTGTCCTAGTCTCATACACGACTAGATTTCCTGGCATCATTCCTATAACAAGTTATTATCTTTTATTTATTTGGTTATTACCTCATAACCAAATTAACATGACATGATACTATGTCAGTGTGTGCATTCAAATGATAAAAATATTTGATAACTATAGCAGGACTCTAGAATTTACCACACCTAGTGGTAACTTATTCCTGTTAATGCACTTAAACAATACCATATTCTGTATTATAAAAACTAAATTTGGGGAAATTCTTACCTGAATTTCCCTTTGGCAATTATGCAACATATTTTAAAAAGAGAAATACTTACCTGCATGGCTTCCATTAAATGGATCTAATGCTACCTTATTAATTGATGATAGTAGAAGCTCTCATGCCTCTTTATCAGTTCTATAATCAACTTTCCAACTTTCTGTTGCTTCCTTCCATATGCAGCAACATTATCAACAACACTTGAAAACATGCAATCATTCTCACTTTATGGTTGTCCCAACAAGCCATAACATACTTTCTGCTACAGTAAGTGCATCAACTTCTTTCTCCCTATATCACTTTTCCTTGTTTATCCCAGAAGTCTTCAATTCTTCCAGATTCTCAAATCTTCATGTGCTCTTCACTGTAACCACTATGCATGATTATTTCTAACCTGAGCACTTTCTAGCCAAATCACTCATGGTTGCCTTTGCTTTTCCATCCAAATAATCAACTGATATTAACCTTCATCTTTTATTTATTTCTTGGATCCATCTATCCCAACTCATACTTGGATGAATTATAATTCCAATCATGTTGTCTTATAGACTTTGAATCTTCAACATCCATTTACTTTTTAGATTGAACTACTTCAACTCTTTCTTAAATGAATACTTTAGTATTTTAGTTTTCTTCCACTCTTCTGTTCTCCTTTCCAACTAGCCTCAAACTTGGCTTGCATAGCCAATATCTAGCATACTATAAGGATGCACATATACCTCCTTCTCTAGCTGCATATAATTAATTAAAAGCACTTAATACTTCTTTTAATTTACCATCATAATTTCAAGTGATACTTCCACCCCCTAGAAATGTCAGTTATGGATCTATGCCACTTGAGATGGACTATTCGTAGGCACCATCTCTTTTGCATTCAAAACCATGAATAGAACCATTTTATTCTTCATGGTTCCTTATTGACTCTCTAAAAAGATTTATTTCACTTTTGTGTCTTTATTGGCCTTGACATCTCCATGCTATTGTGGAAATATATTCAATACCTTTGGAATGTGTTAGCACCAAAAGTCACCCCTGGATTGCAACATGAGTAAGCCCGATACCCATCATAATTTTATGTCACAAGTTGGTTTAAAATGGTCGAATGGGCACAGTCTCAAGAAAACATTGTCTTAACTTAGAAAACTGGACTGACATGCATGAGCATATGAGGTCTTAGTTTAACTTCAGACAGTAAGTTGTAGTAAAGTTGAGTAGGAGGAAGACTTGAGGGAGGAAATGTAGATATCTATCGAGGACATCAAGTCTCTTAGCAACCCAAGGAAGAACAATTCAAGCACGAGAACTTCTTGAATTTGAATCTCAAATAAGATGTAAGGAACTATAACAACACTATAATCAAACATTCATCATAATGCAGTCATAGTAATTCAAGTGAATCATTCAATCATGAACTCTTTCAGCATCAGAAGGAAACAAGATGGAGTAAGAAAGCCGACTGTCATTAAACAAGAAGTTTCACATACATATACCTAACCAGAGAACCAGAATGCACATTAAAAATTTACAATGCGGGAGATTTTCTCAACCATCGACCCTTACAAAAATATAAAAACTGAGTATATATACTCAGAGCAACTCACCACTGACAGCAGGAGAGTTGTTGAGCCATTAAATTTCAAGTAAGCATGTGCAGGCTCTTCTTGTCTAAAGATGACATCAGATCGACATGGCTCTTGCAGGGGGACCTACACACAGGGGTACCATGGGCTAATTGCTTCAGAACCCCCACGCCTTTCATTCATGGCTTGAGCCAAGGTTTCACCAACCTGCTCAAACTCCATTAATTTCTCTCTTCCATGGCAGTGGCCGAGACCTCATGCACAGGGGATGATCACACTCCTGTGGCTAGATTCCTCTCTCGGCTCCATGCTCGAAGGAACCTGGGGTTGTGATTGTGAGACTCAACATGGATGACTCAGAATGATCCTCGATCGATGGTCCTGATTGTATCAAGAAAATTTGCACTGGGGATCCATGACACTCTCCCTTTCATTTACCTGGTGCTCAAAGTTGTGAAATGGCTCCTTCACAATTTGACGGTCGAATCTACTTAGAACCAAAGGCCACGATGATTCCCTAAACGCCCCAATTTTCCATCCCTACTTTACATATGACCCAGGGGCCATGACCATGGGCCTGACCCTCAATGTTATTTCAGTGATTCTCCCACCAAGAGTTCTCTCTCCTCTTCTTTCAAAATCCTCGACACTTGGCTCCCGAAATGCCAACTAGCTGCCACTTGTCCCCGCTGGAATGGATGGTTGAGATCGCTCCTCGATCCAACCATCCAGATCCTTTTGGGACTTCTTGCACCGAGTATTCCTGATGTATCTCTCCCTAGATTTCCCGATGACCAATCTATGAAAGCTTGGATGTGCACCATGCGTCCTTCAGATGGATGAATGATATGACTTTTGATGGCAAAATGGCGCTACCTCCGCTCTTGGGACCATTTATTATGACCTGGCGCTAGGACCATGGGCCCAAAACCCCTGGGTCTTAACATCTCGCATTTCAGGATTTTGAAACATAAGGAAGGACCTAGTCCTCCCAACTCGCAATCCCCGAAACACCGACTAGCTACCACATGTCCCCACTGGATCGGATGACCTCAATCATTTTGACGATATGGGTGCTATCTCTTACGCTAAACCTCGTGCAACTCCATTGATCGCAATTAACCGTCGACCGTCAATCTACTCCATTGATAGATCCTCACCATTGAAAACTGCTCTTTTCCCATTCGCTTGATCTGTATCACTATTTGATCGATTTTAATGCTGCGGATAGTAAAAATGAAGCTTTGGTTGACAAGACTAAAACTTCAGAACACAAAGGTTCAGTGATGGAGGAAAAAGGAGAAGGGATCGACTTTCAGAAAAGACAAAGGAATTCAGGGTCGATCTCTTTTGAGCATATTTGACAAGGAAAGATTGGTCGATCGAGAAGGATGACTGTGCTAAAAGAAAGATATATGTTGGGAGGGAAAGGGGAACCACAATTGGGTCTACTGAAGGGGAAAAACATGGAAAAACACCCATATAGGAAGAAAACACAGACCCCCAAGGTCTAGGCAGGATTATGTGATAACATTTGGCTCCACAGGGGATGGCATGCTCCCTGTGAGCTGCCAAGAACAAGTAGTTCCAGTGCCCCATCTATTGGGTTATGGAGTCTATTTATTCAAAGAAAGATAAACTAGGAATAAAACAAGAACAATATTTACAATGGTGGGAAGCCGGCTATGACTTCAGACAAAAAACTTTTTTAGGAAGTGCCCATTTACAGGGCCACCAAAAACCTCATCACCCTCCAAGTTCTGTAACTTGTAGGTATTGTTTGGAAATGCCTCAGAAACCCAAAAAGGGTCAATCCATAATGCCTCAAATTTTCTATGCTTGCCTCTGTCCTGCTTTAGTGCATCCCATTTTTGTACTAGATTTCCCAGCTAGAAATCCCCTTTTCTCACCTTCTGTCAAAATCCTGTTTGATCTTTTGTTGACGTTCATGTGCTCTATCCAAGAGATTCTCTCTTGCCTGCTGCACTTCGACTAGTTGCTGGATTCTTCAGATCATATCAGCAGGCTCTCCTTGGTAGTCCTGAAAGAATTTCTCCATGGGTAGGGCTATCTGTGAGGGAAAAACCTCTTCAGTTCCATATACCAGCTAGAATGGAGAGATGCTGAGAGATATTTTTGTCATCACTCTATCGTCCCACAGAGAAAACTTGAGCTTTGAGTCCCATGATTTTACGTTATCCTCTAACAGTCTCTTAATGATTTTGATCAGGCTCTTGTTAGAGGACTCTGCCAATCCATTACCTTGGGGGTAGTATGGGGTAGAGTGAATCAACTTAATTCTGAACTTCTCATAGAAGTGGGTCAATGGTTCAGATTTGAAAGAAGTGGCATTATCTATGACAATTCTGCTTGAGCAACCAAATCTTGCTATGATATCCTCCAAGAAACTGATGATTACCTTGTGGGAAGCACTCCTGGTAGGGATAGCCTCTATCCACTTGGTAAAATAATATGTGGCAGTCAGGATCCATCTATACTGACCGCTAGATGCAGGATGAATCTCCCCAATGAATTCTAGGCCACACTACTGAAAGGGCCCCAAAGCAACCATTGGTTTCAATGGTAGGGGATTTAACTGCTACTTTCCTGAGAATTTCTGACATTTAGCATAGGCTTTGGATTTTGCGCAAACATCAGTGAATAGGGTAGGCCAGAAATAACCAACCCTGAGAATTTTATGGGTTGTCGTTCTCCAGAAGTGGTGCCCCCCACACAAACTGTCATGGAAGTCTGACATAATCCTTTGTGCTTCGTGTGGGTTTAAACATCTTAGAAGTACCCCCAGGGGGTCTTTCCAATACAGATCTGCTCAATAAGGAAATATTTAATTGCTTTGAGCTTAAGATCTCTTGCCCTGCTTTTTCCCATACCATCTGGAGGTCGCAACTCATGCAGAAAAAATATAACGTCTTTGTACTAGGTGCACTCCGAAAATGGAGGGCTGACTTGTGGGTCTATACGAGATAACTAAGCTTGCTGAACTTCTGAGCAAGCATTGATGAAGTTAACCTCCAAATATTTACAATTAGATTCGGCCAATATCTTGGCTAGACCTTGGCCTTTAACTAGTTTAGTGGGTTGTATTTCCAGGTCAAATTCGAGGATTTTGGCAATCCACTTGCTTCTTCTCCTCTCTATGTTAGGCTGGATGAGGATGTCCTTCACAGCAGTTGAAGGAACATATGCAATGATCTTTGAATGCAGAACATAGAATCTGAAAGCCTTGAGGGATTTCACCAAGGCATAGGCCTACTTCTCCATGATGTCATATCTGACTTCTGCATCCCTCAATGCCCTACTAAAAAAGGAAATAGGTTGTTCCATCCCCTCAACATTCTTTTGCAATAAAACAACTGCCACTGTATCAAATGAAGCAAAGGAGAAAATCAGAAAGTGCTTGGAATAATCAGGACTAATCAACACTGGTGCCTCAGTCAATACTTGTTTGATTTGGTTAAAAGATTCTTTGGGCTCAACAGTCCATTTTACTTCATTTCCCTTCCTGAGCATGGCTGTGATATGCTTTACTAATTCGACAAAGTTTGAAACAAACCTTCTCAGAAAATTAATTTTGCCCAAGAAAGATTGGACCTCTTTCTTGGATCTCAGGAGTGACAAGGTTTGGATTGCTTCAACTTTGCTGGGATCAATCCTGACTCCCTCAACTGATACTATGTGACCCAACAATTTTCCCTCCTTCATAGCATATAAAGACTTCTTGGGATTGAGGGAGAGACCAAACCTTCTGCATTTTGAGAAAACCTTCCTCAGGTGCTGACAGTGTTCTTTATCAAAATTGGAGAAGACTGTAATGTCATCCAGATAGATGACCACAAACTTGTCCCTTTCTCCAATGAAAGCGATATCCATGGATCTCTGAAAGGTCTCTCCTGTGTTCATCAATCCAAAAGGCATTTTATCATACATGAACGTACCCCAAGGAGTGGTGAAGATTGTTTTTTCTCTGTCCTCAGGCAAGACCGAGATCTGATTGTAGCCTAAAAAACCATCAATCATGTATATCCTTGATGCACTAGTCACCCTCTGTAATATGTGTTCCATTTTTGGCAAAGGGTAATTGTCCTTTTTTGAGCTCCTGTCCAGGTTCCTGAAATTGACACAAAGTCTGATTTCTCCATTCTTCTTCCTCACTAGGACCAAGTTGGCCACCCACTTCAAATACCTCAAAGGCACGATGATTTGGGCATCCAAAAGCTTCTTCACATCTCTCTCCATGATAGGCAGCAACATTGGATTAATCTGTCTCAACTTTTGCCTAAATGGCTTAGCCTCTTCCTTCAGTGGGATCTTATGTTCAATGATGCTAGTGTCATATGTCTTGAGGTCTTCATAGGTCCAGGCAAACACATCAAAAAATTATTTTAATAACTCACTATACTTGGCTCTCTGCTCCCTTGACAGGTTGCTTGACAACTTGACAAACTTAGGATCCTCCTCTGTGCCAAGATTACATTCAGCTACATCAACATCCCCATTTGAAACCTTACCCTTCACTGCCACATCGTTCCCATAGAACAATATTTCTAAAGGAACTAGTCCCTTCGAAATGTGATTGCTAGGAAACTGAACAATATGGTGATTAACAATTTTATTTAAAAAAACTTCAAGGGTAGGGTCACTTTCAGAATCATGATCCTGATCAATGTGCAATGTAGATAAATCATCAACTGACTCAAGGAATCTCCCGATTTCAAGATCATCCTCGAATACCTTCCAATGCTTGATATTATCAGGTATAGAGGGCCTATATCTAACCTCAACATCATATCTGAACTTAGGTGGCAGAGGGGTCCTAAGCTGGTTGGTTGAGACAACTAGGGAATCGGCCAAAGCATTTTCTTCTCTTGGAATAAATGAAATGTTGAAGGTTGAGAAGAAATTGTCAATTAGGTCCCACACCTCATTTTTGTAACTTTTGAGCCGAGGATGTTTTTCCTGATAAGCATTTTTGATCTACTGGACTATCAACTCTGCATCCCCGAACACTGCTACCTCTTCAATTCCCATTTCCTTTGCAGCGCTTAAACCTAAAACAAGAGCTTCATATTCTGCCACATTGTTGGTAATCTCAAACTCTAGCTTGTATGATAGGGATATGGTTTCCTGACAAGGTGACACAAAAAGCACTCTGACACCAACACCTTCCCTAGAAGAGGCTCCATCGAAGAACATATTCCACACAGAGGTAGTTGGAGGAGGTATCTCACGATAGGAAATGGGTTGCTTTCTGATTTCAAGAGGAGCTTCGAGAGTGTCAGTGAGCTACAACAAACTAGACCCCAAATCTGTGTCGAGTGCAAAGATAGGATGATTGGTGGGGTTTGCTTCATCACTAATAATATATGCCAGCTTGGATTCCCTGTAAAGTCTTCTATGTTCCCCCCCAAACACAAGAATAATGGCATATGTGAGGTCCATTTTCAAGGTTCCCCCAAGTATTTTTATCCAATATCTTGACAACAACATGCCAAACTTGGGGGGAACATCAACTGCCACAATGTCCATGACCACACTCTTCATGGGAAACTGATACAAAGTGACTACCAGATCTTTAATAACCCCTAGACATTAGAATCTTCTAGAATCAAAGGAATAGAGGTCATGGTAAGCCTTTGTGACTTCCAACCCAATTTCTTCCATGACAGTTTTAGGCATGAGATTATGGGAGGCTCCCGAATCCATTAGACAATTGTGCAACACCTTGTCATGTATGTTCAGGGATGTGTAGAAGGGAGGGGATGAATCATCTTTGTCTTCCACCATAGGACCTAGGATGACTATAGGATTTTCATATTGCAAGTTAATTGAGTCTTTGGGATGGTACGAGGGTTTAGACTGCAGTATCTTAGAGAGGCTCCTTTTGAAATCTTCATTTTTGACCAGTTCAGAGAGGGGTACAGAAATTCTGATTTTCTAAATTTCATGGTCAAAATTAAAAGAGGAAGTGGGCTTTGAGATTTCTTTTACTTCAAGAAAAGGAGCCTGGACTACTGGAGAGGGGGATTGAAGTTTTTTACCTTTGTTGTTGTCTGCCATATCTTTAGCAAGCTTCTCCACTCTAGTAGGTTGCTCAGGAACATTAGGTGTCCCAACTTTCTTCTTGGATCTGAGGTTGTATTTGTTTTGGCTGTTGCTAGCCTTGTCTCCCTTACTCAACTCATTCAACTGATTGTCCATGAGAGACTCCTCATATGCTGATTGAGTTAAGTGGGGAAAAGATGAGGTTTCCCCAAGATAGTGGATTTCAGGATCAAGGTCTTCACCCTCTTCTTCTTCATCAACAACAAGATTATTTTAGAGAGGGGTTTGGATTTTCTGATCATCTCTATCTCTATTCCTCTAGTCTCTTTGGATAATCTGAGGAGTATGGTTAATCGGTCTCCTGAATTTGCCCCTGTTATCAATATTTTGAGGATTTCTGAAGGCCTATATTGTTTCAAGCTTCATTTTCTCCATATCAACAACAAGAGATTTCACTAATCTGACAAGATCATTGCTTTGAGGGTGGGCAACAGAGGAAGAGGTTGAAGTCTCATACCTTCCATTTTTTCTGTCCATGTCAGCCTTACTCCTAAGCTCATTCATTTCCATAATATTGGATTATACTTCAATGGTTGCATCTTGCATATGAGCTAAGGAGGTAGCCCTCCTTTCTCGTAACAGGAGGCATAAATCGGGTCAAAATAACTAGAATAGGTAATCAACGTAGAGGATTTTGTAGGCTTAACCTGAGTGGGAATTTTGCTCTACATTTTATTAAATCTCTTTCAGAAGTCAAAGACAGATTCCCCTTCCTTTTTCTTTAGTGATCTGAACTCCATAATATAGTAAAGGAAATCCTTTCTGTCCCCCCAATTCTTTAAGAAGGCTTCATCTAGGGCTTTAATCCCATCAATAGATCTAGGAGGCAAGGCCCTAAACCACTTCCTAGCCTCGTCCTCAAGGCTATGAACACAAATCCTCATCTATACGTCTACATGCATGATGACATGATGATCTGTAAAACTATAAAAGGCTTCAAGGTGTTCCTCTGCGGTTATGTCTCCTTCACCTATGAATTTGGGCAACTGCTCAAGGTAGCCATCCGCTGGGAGGGAATTCAGAGGCTGAGGAAAAACAAGGGGGGCATATCTAGAAACTATTATGGATTCCATCCTAGTCATGGGGGGATTCACTCCTACCATAGGGGTAATAGGTGGAGGAGAACTAGGAGGGGAAGTGGTTTGAACAGGGGATACTGGAACTGAGATTCTGGGAGGAAAAGGAAAAAGAAGGGGGTTCAAAAAGAAGGTTGTAGGGCTCAAAGGAATGGAGGTTTCCCTCTCTGTAGCAACAACAACAAAAATATGAGGGGTGGTAAAGTTGGGAGAGGGGAAATATTCTGTGGTCCTGAGTCTAGACCGAGGCCCAGTTTATGGGGAGAGAGGAGTGACAAGGATTTCTCCCTCCAAACTCATACTAGGAGGGGAGAACTCAATAGGAACACTCCCAAAATTTAAAGTTCGGGAAAATCTAATAGAAGATAATAAATAAAAAAGAGATGTAGAGGTTGGAGTTCCTATAGGATGATGATAATCGTCAAAAATACTTGGTTTAGCAGTAGAAGTACCTCCTCCAAAGGCCTTTCCTTTTCTGATAATCATCTCTGGGTTAGCTTCAGGTGTTGCTAAAGGCAGCTATGGGGTATACCTTGTCTGTTTTCCTCTAGAAGCCACAACTTAAACAGTGGAATCACCTGTGGGTTCGCATTAATGGAGTCACCACAATGGAATCCCCAGGTGCATAGTAGCAATCTTGGATGTACTGAGTTTTGATGCACCTTCATAACCAATCAACTTTTTCGTTCAATCCCAGGGAAAATCTTCAACTTCTTCCCCGGCAGAGGCGCCAGAAATGTTAGCACCAGAAGTCGCCCCTAGATTGCAACAGGAGTAAGCCCAATACCCATCAGAATTTTATGTCACAGGTTGGTTTGAAATGGTCGAATTTGCGCAGTCTCAAGAAAACATCGTCTTAACTTAGAAAACTGGACTGACATGCATGAGCATATGAGGTCTTAGTTTAACTTCAGACAGTAAGTTGTAGTAAAGTTAAGTAGGAGGAATACTTGAGGGAGAAAATGTAGATATCTGTCGAGGACATCAAGTCTCTCAGTATCCCAAGGAATAACAATTAAAGCACGAGAAATTCTCGAATTTAAATCTCAAAGAAGTTGGAAGGAATGATAACAACATTATAATCAAACATTCATCATAATCCAGTCATAGTAATTCAAGTGAATCATTCAATCATGAAATCTTTCAGTACCAGAAGGAAACAAGATGGAGTAAGAAAGATGACAGTCATTAAACAAGAAGTTTCACATACATATACATAACCAGAGAACCAGAATGTTCATTAAAACTTTACAATACGGGAGCTTTTCTCAACCATCGACCCTTACAAAAATATAAAAACTGAGTATATATACTCAGAGCAACTTGCCACGTACAACAAGAGAGTTGCTAAGCCATTAAATTTCAAGTAAGCATGTGCAAGCTCTTCTTGTATGACGAGGACATCAGATCAACATGGCTCTTGTAGGGGGACCTACACATAGGGGTACCATGGGCTAATTGCTTCAGAACCCCCACACCTTTCATTCATGGCTTGGCCGAGGTTTCACCAACCTACTCAAACTCCATTAATTTATCTCTTCCATGGCGGTGGCCGAGACCTCGTGCACAGGGGATGATCACGCTCCTGTGGATAACTTCCTCTCTCAGCTCCATGCTCCAAGGAACTCGAGGTTGTGACCATGACACTGAACATGGACATCTTAGAATGATCCTCGATCAATGGTTTCGATCGTATCAGGAAAATTTGTATCGAGGATCCACGACACTCTCCCTTTCATTTCCCCAGTGCTCAAAGCTGCGAAATGGATCCTTCACAATTCGACGGTCGGATCTCCTTAGAACCAAATGCCACGATGATTCCCCAAAGGCCTCGATTCACCAACCCTACTTTACATATGACCCAGGGGCCATGACCATGTGCCCAACCCTCAACGTTATTTCGGTGATTCTCCCACCGGGAGTTCTCGCTCCTCTTCTTTCAAAATCCTCGACACCCGGCTCCCAAAATGCCAACTAGATGCCACTTTTCCCCACTGGATCAAATGGTTGATATTGCTCCTTGATGCAATGGTCCAGATCATTTTGGGACTTCTTGCACCAAGGATTCCTAATTTATCTCTCCCCATCTTTCCTGTTACCAATCTGCGAAAGCATGGATGTGCGCCACACGTACTTCATATGGACGACTAAGATGAATTTTGACGGAAAAATGGCACCACCTCCACTCCTGGGCCTGTTTATCATGACCTGGCACTAGGACCGTAGGCCCAACCCTCCCGGGGCTTAACATCTCACATTTTGGGGTTTTGAAACATAAGGCAGGACCTAGTCCTCCCAACTCGCGATCCCCAAAACATCGACTAGCTGCCACCTGCCCCCACTGGATCAGACGACCTCGATCATTTTGGCGATATGGGAATTATCTCTTACGCTGAACCTCATGCAACTCTGTTGATCACAATTACCCACCGACTGTCGATCTTCTCCATTGATAGATCCTCGCCATTGAAAACTACTCTTTCCCCGCTCGCTTGATCTGTGTCACTGTTTCATCGATTTCAATGCTGCAGACAGTAAAAATGAAGCTTGGGCCGACGAGACTAAAACTTGGGAAGAAAAAGGTTTGGTGATGGAGGCAAAAGGAGAAGGGATCGACTTTCGGAAAA
>JZKD02S1685132.1:71193-81658 GCA_000966675.3 Picea glauca | reverse complement strand
GCAAAGGGCGTAGTTTTCAGCTGGGTACCATATCTGTTGAATCAATTTTTGGTAGATTGTAGAGATGCATAGGATAATGGAACAAAATTCCATTACTTCTGGTTGCTAATTATGATAACATTGGTGGGCTGGGAGGAGCCCAAGTTTTCATCTTTTCTAGATAGGAAGGGTAAATGTTATGCAGTGCGCTATGAAACTCTGTGGAAGGCAAAGGACCCCAAGAACCGGTAGGCTAACAATGTGTTATTCTCCATGTTCTTGGAGGATATGAAACAAAATACAATAAATGTATGGAGGATCCTAGTAGAAGTGGTGCAAGTAAATGAATGGATTGCAAATTTCAAAGCTTCGATACATCATTTGAAGATCCAAGACACAAGGGACCCAAAGAAGAAGTGGATGGAAATGAGATATTTCACATCAAAGTAAGAGGTATATTGGATTGTGAAATACTAGCCCATGCAGTGGAAGGTGCCAACAACACAAAAGAAAGGAACCAAACCTAAGGAACCAAAAGAGGAAGGAACATCCAAAAAGAAAAGCAGTCCAACTGAAAATACTAGGAAGGCTATAGAGCGTGACCAAACTTCAGGAAGTAGTGCAGCCAACAAAAATCCCAGAAATAAAGAGACAGTATCAAGGACATAAGTCAAAGGAGATGGCAAGAAGGATAGTTCTTGTCTGTAGAAAGTAAAAGATGGGGAGACCAAAAAAATGAAAACTGAGGCACAGACCTCAACCCCAACTAAGAAGAGAGTGAGAGCACAGGAGGAAGAAATAAGGAAAAAGAAGAAGTATCATAAAAATTCTCCAATGATCACTATCACAGAGGACGATGTCAAGTTGGTAGCAGACAAAGTCCAAGACAAAGGAGAGTATGTAGTATGCAAAAAAGATGCACAAATAGAGGATATCATGGTAAAATTAGTGGAAGTACATGATATCTTGCAAAGACTGCAACTAAATATAGCGCATCATAGAGCAACACAACAAACAAAGAAAGAACATGAAACATCAACGCATAAGGAGAAGGAAGATACCGTGAAGGCAATAGTAGTGAACAATGATAGATTCACAGTCACACAAGACATGTTGGATATGGATGAACATACAGTGCAAAGACCAATAAAAGATGTGCAACATATGGAGTTAGTCATGGAGAAAATACCCACAAAATCCTTATATGGACTGCAAGCAAGTGTAATGCAGGAAGTGCAATCTAGAGCTAGGGTGGATGCCACCAACCTAGAAATTGACCGCGAGGTGAAGGATATTTTGTAAGTGACATGTGAACAAATCATGCTAGAAAAGGAGGAAGAGAAGCAACGTGCTGACAATTTAGAGAAGAATCTCACATATGTATACAAGAGTATACCCGACTGTGCACAAGCACAAGAGGTTACAAAAAAAGTGAAGATACAACAAATTGCAGAGACCATGGAGAGATAAAATAAATAAATAATGGAGTTAATAGAAAATTTAACTCTAAGAACATCTCCATAAGTGCGAGAACAGAGGGATAAAGAGACTAATGCGCACGTAGAGCGTATAGCACAGGAGGGTAAAGAAGTGGAAGAACTGTATAACAGGACTGCACGGATTTGGACAAGCCTTGGAGAGGATGAAAAGATCCAACAGTTGGATCAAAGGGAGGAAAAATAGAATGTGGCAGTTCAGGACTTGAAGAAAAGAAAAAAAACCATGGAAATCTCCCTTATAATGAAGGCAGCATAAGAGATGAATAACTTGCAAGTAGAATTAAATATTGTGCAGGAGCAGAAACAAGCAAGGCAGGCTTAGTTGGAGCTATGTCAGCAACAAGAAGAAGGGATGATAGATGAGCTCCAAAAATAAAAGGGAAAATGGGAACATGCACTCACATAAAGAAGAGAATTTTTGGAATATCACATAACAACGCAGGGTTTGGAGACATTAGCAGGGTAGAGTGCAAAGGCCAAACAGAAAGTGACATAACTAGCAAAGAAGTTTCATGCACTAGAAGTAGAATTGCAGAAGGTGCACTGAGGCTAAGTGGATCAGGACGAGCCAAATGTTAGTGTTTGGGTCCTGTTGGAGCAAGCATGTTTTGAGAACAATGCAACAATCAAGGAAGAACATTGCACCACATTTTGAGGAAAAGAAGCGTGCACGACAGGATTTACAGAAATATGATGCAAATGTGGACAAACCTAGACTAGTTAGGGTTATCATTTTGGGATGGATTGTAAGAGTTTCTAACCCATTTTTGTAATATAAATAAAGGGTATAAGGGAGATTAGAAAAGAGGAATCAATCATAATCATCATATTGTTAGAGATTTAGTGCGAAAAGTCTATTTTGGAGAACCTATTTTGGAGTTTTTGGGATTGGAAGTATTCTTTGAGAGTTGTAGAGCTCGGATGAGGTCGAGTAGCTGAGTGTCAGGTCACAATATGTGGGGCTTGGTGCGATCATGTTCTATCTCACTACTCACTACTCTGATGTAATGCACACAACGTTTTTTGATAAATGAGAATAAAAAATAAAAATATCTTTATGGACGTAGCCCCAGGGGGGGTGAATCACAGTAAAACCATGTGTGTAATGTGTGCTAATTTTTTATCAGTTCTACAGTTATCATTGAATCTTTAGATAGATGAATGGATTATTTATTTACAGTGAACATTATAATAAATATGGAAATAAATGAATGAATGAATTACTGGATCTGATGAATAGTAGAATATAATGCACGATTAAGTAGAAATAAGAAGAAATAAAAAGAAATAACATCCCCCAATCCCTTACATGACTGTAAAAATATGTGTCCTTTAGTCCCCCATAAACCATCTCAGGTGAAATTGCATTGTTCACTTTGTGCGTTGTGTATCCTTCTGGTTTACTAGAAGGGCTGACGGTGATAAGGGTTTTGTTGGAGAACTAAGGTAGAACCTGATTCATCCCATAAGTACAACACCAATCTCCTCAACTAAGAACCAACTCAATAATATGTAGGAACCAACCTACTAGAGACACTAATCTCCTCAACTTAGCATCGACTCAATAGAATACCACCAATCCAATATCTTCATACATAGATTACTTCTAACTTCACTTGCATGCTTCATTTCATAGAAAATCGTTCTAACCCTAGAAATCCTCATAACATCATTCCTAGAATGTAATCACTCAAAAAATAATCCACTAATGGAAAAATCCATTCATGGCAATGTCCAATAATGGAAACATCCACTCACGACAACATCACGTAAACATCATAACTTCTTAGCAGAGCATATGGCAACATCACAACTTCATATCAAAGCATACAATAGCATTGAAACCTCATGACAACATCAAAACTTCATAGAAGATAAAATGGAAGCATCAAAACCTCACAACACCATGAAAAATTCATAGCAAATCATACTGCATCATCACAACCTCACAACAGTGCATACGACAACCTCACAACCTTACGACAACTTCACAACCTTATAGCATACCTTGAGAATAAGAAAGACCTTAAGAGAATCCCTTAGACTTATCTTGCACAAAAAAAATATACCCCAACACCTCGAGCTCATTTCATACATGATATCTTCATTGTTTACACTAAAAATGTAAAATTCTATCATGTATTTATAGTAATTTTCTCCCCAAAAATTAGCTAAGACGACCTCAATTTTTTGGCTAGGTTGTCGGATGAAAGAACTCATATCTCCTCATTCCTAGGGATTTAGAGGGACTTCCACATACCATTGGAAAGGTATCGAAATAATATTTCCAACCACATAAATTTTTCTCCCATTTTAGTTAGTCATGTAGGGTAAACATTCCCTCAAATATAGGGTATCCAAATTGACCAAAAATAATACTTTCAACAATCTCCATCTTACAATCTTTATATTGGACATCTATAGGCTTGTAATATTTATCTTGGAAATCTTTTGGGATTCATTTTTGTACAATTAAAAGTGGTCATGTGGAAACCATTGTTGGATTACTGAGACCCGGGGTGGGGGGTGAATCAACAATAGATCTTTTTAATCCTTTTAACCACAATATGTAAGTGTTATTTATCTTTATGATCAATATACCATTATAATTCAACAAGTGTAGAGTAAATAAATCATGAACAATGAAAAATCATACACATACATAGTACACCAATATTTTTACACGAAAACCCAATGCGAGAGAAAACCATGGAATTTTTTTTCTTATATGTCTTTAATAATTACATTCATTGGAAGCACCAACTTCCTTTGTTCTCCAGCTGCAACTAGAAGGAGGCTCCAACCCCCTATATTTTCAAGATACAACCCGAGGGAAGCTTTAACTCCCAAATTATATGGATACAACTAGAAGGAGGCTACAACCCCCTAATTTCTTCGACTACAATTGAAAGGTGGCTACAACCACCTATCCTTTCGATGTTCTGTCACCCTGAAGCATAAGTGTCAAATGATGAAACTGTTGCAAACTATCATTGTGAGATATACCACTGTAAACCTGTACCAACCTATACCAACAACCTGTAACTAGCCTGTGCCACTGGCCTATAGAAAACCTATACCTGTACTTAGGCTGTACCAACCAAAAACCAACAGGTACGCGACCTGTATATGTTGCAACTCGCATATGTACTACAACCTGTGCATGTACGTGCCCTATCTATACTGTAAGCTGCGTACACCTTCATAAAGATAGGGTTTTCACCTTTTCTAAAACTTCAAACACTTTTCTACCTCTGTAACATCAACCTACAACCTGTCACTATGTATTGTATGTAGTTGTGCCCTATGCATACATCATATTACATATCCCTTAAACAAGTTAATCTATATCTCTCTAGTCATGTTCCATACATATGTGTATAATCATGAAAACGTAATAACCATCACATGGACTAGACATCAAACACTCACTGATATATAGCCTCACACTACACCAAAAACTTCAAAACCACTTCAGAACTACAAGCTCTCACCCATGTACCACAAAAACCCTCAACCATATGCCAATAAATACAAGATGTGCCTTAACACTAACAAGATGTACCAATGATAAATATCAAATATACCAGCACTATATTTCTGTAGATCTGGCTTATACAGTAAGTTCCATACAATGGATAACCTCTCTAGGGAAAATACTCAAACCCCCATAACCATATCTCATGTAGATAACAATATCCAACTACACATAGAAATAAGACATACCTTTTGAACCTGTAGATAGATCCATTATACCTAATAACTGTAGACCTTCTAGGGTGCTTTCTTTCAAACTCTAGAGACCTAACATCTTTATATCCTCAAGCTTTCATGAAATTTCCCAACTATACGCTCCCTGTTATACTTCCATCCTACATACGTACACTCCCTTCTCCACTGCAACCCACATACACCTCAAAAACTAGGGTTTTTTCAGTATTTATGCAATTATGAAACTGTCACCGTCGACCCTTCATGCTACCTCAGAATTGCGTAATTTCATATGTATCAATTAGTACTTGCAACAAACTTTACACAATAATAGATATTCAATGTGCTCAATAGGTGCTATTAGGTGAGCCTTTCTCTCTTATTTATACTTCCATGTAGATTCCTCAAGGCATTACCTTCTAACTGACTTAATCCAACTTCCTTCTTTTAGGGTTAACCCGCTTCCAACCACTTGTCCACTTATAACCACTTTATCCACAATTAGTAAATTTTCCACTTCTAGTTGCAACTAATTTATCTTTAATTATTTTCTTATTGCAACAAATTAACCCATGATTAACTCCTAGTTTCACCCACTTGACTAGTCAACTTCTTCTAGGAGCTTCTAGAACAATTTGACTTCTTTGACCATCTAGATAACTCATGAGGTTTATTCAACTTCAAGGCCATAAATCTCTAACCGTGAGGAGTTATGCGACGTTCCACATATCATCGAAAATTTCATGACATGTACTATCCATATAGAATAGTTTTACATGTAGATATACTAATCTTCATACCATTATACATCAAAAAAACTGAAGTCCCTTAAGCATACTATTGGGGATACCAAAATTTGTGACCAAACTTGCTTCAAGGGTTGAAATCAATGACAACCAATCCAATTAATCAACAATATCCCCCTTTGGTATTGATGGAAACAATCTAATGCAACACTCAAGTCATATTGCTCATGCCCCCCCTGTGACCATCGTTCCCTCTAGAAACATGTCTCTGTACTCTCTCTCCAAGCATCTAACTCTCTATCCTTGCATCTAATGAATCTCTCCTCCTTTGACATCAATGGAAAAGGTAACTTCTCGTTAAGGATGTTCCCCCTAACTGAATTGTCCTTAGGGATCCCCCGGACTGAACTCTTTCTAAAGCTGCTCCCCCAAATTGAACTTTCCTCTTTATGGTGCTTCCTCGTATAAATATAAGAAATATATGTCAAGCATTAAAAATAATTCATTTTAGAGTAGAAATTACTCCAAGTCTCTATCAAATATACTCAAAATATTCCCTTGGAAGAGTTTTTGTAAAGACATATGTAACTTTTTCTTTTTTGCCCACATATTCAATCTGTTGTTCCTCTCTGCAACTTGTTCCCATAGAAAGTGATACTTGATTGTAATGTGCGTCATCTTGGAGTGCATCACTGGATTCTTTGAGATACTTATGGGACTTGTATTATCACACTATATCGGGATGGGCTCATCATACTCAACTTGTATATCTGTCAAAGTTTTTTTCATCCATAGAACTTGTGTACAACATATTGCCACTGCGATATACTCTACTTTGGCTGTAGACAATGATATTGATGACTTTTTCTTGCTTATCCAAGTAGAACGTTGCTCCACTTGTACTTATTTGGTCATCAATGCAACCTTCCAAATATACATTTGTGTAGGAAATAAGTGATAGATCCTTTCCTTTTGGATACCATAATCCAAACTCTTCTTTACCCTTAAGATATCTGAATATCCTTTTTACTTCTAGAACATGTGATTCCTTTGGTGCTTCTTGAAATCATGCCACCTATCCAACTACTTGCATTACATCTGGTCTAGATGTTGTCACATAGAGTAAGATGCCAATCATTGAACTGTACTACCTTTGATCTGTAAACTTTTAATCATCATCTTTACTTAACTTGCAACTGGTTTTTATAGGAACATTGTCTGGTTTGCAATCTTCCATTCTGAACCTCTTTAGCATTTCTTTGATATACTTGGTTTGAGAAATATAAATTCCTTGGTTGGTTTGACATATATGAGGAACCAAAAAGAAGGATAGTTCTCCAAGTAATGACATTTCAAATTCATTCTTCATATATTTTGCAAATTTATGGCTTAACCTGTCATCATCACTTCCAAAAATAATATCATCAACATAAACTTCAATTAATAAAATACTATCTTGAGTTACCTTGATGTAGAGGGTGTTGTCTACATTTCCTTTTATGAACCCTTGTTTCTATAGATATGTGTCAAGTCTAGAATACCATGCTTTGATGTCCTGTTTTAGACCATACAAGGCCTTCTTCAACCTACAAACATAATCTTCATTCTCTGACAACTAAAATCCTTCTTGTTGCTCAATGTAGACTTCTTCTAGTTCCCCATTCATAAAGGTTTATTTCACGTCCATCTGATACACTTTAATATTCATGGAGCACGCATAAGCTAGGATCAATTTGATTTCTTCCATTCTGGTAACCGAGGAAAGTCTCTTTAGTTTTAATACCTTCAATCTGTGCATATCCTTTACATACTAATCTAGCTTTGTTCTTGGTAACCTTTCCATCTTCATTAAATTATTTATGAAGACCCACTTTGTGTCGATCACATTCTTGTACCTTGATCTTGGAACCAATTCCCAATTTTCATTCTTTTCTATATGATCCAAATCTTCATCCAGAATTCATCCTTGTTGTCTTCTTCAAAAATGGTTGGTTCAATCGAAGATAAGAGTGCTAGGTGCATTTTTTTTGGTGAATGAATTCTTCTTCTACTATCAACTCCTGCATCTTTTCTCCCGATAATCTAATATGAGGGATGATTCTTTTGTATTCGTTTTCTAGGTGTATTTGGAGGTACTTGTTGTTCTTTCTCTTCTAATTCTATGTGATCTTCTTCATAGTCCCCTTCCACTACTTCTTCATCCTTTGCTTCTTCTTCATGAAATTATTCCACTGACTCCTTTTCTTCTTTCTTTATTTTCAATCCAACTCTCTCATCAACCGTCACATTGATGCTTCCCAAAACTTTGTTGAGCCTTAGATTGAAAAATTTGTATGCTTTCCTTGTATTCGATTACCCATAAACTATGACTTTGTCCACATGAGAATCAAACTTTCCTATTTTTCCATATTCTCTTTTGATGTAGAATTTTCTTCCAAAAACTCTGAAGTGATTCACATTTGTTGGTATTCCTTTCCATAGCATGTAGGTAGTCTTATCACTTTTGTTTCTGAGCATTACTCTATTTTGAATGTGAACTTTTGTATGCACTGCATGTTCCCAAAAGACATCAGTCAACTTGGAATCCATTAACATAGTTCAAGCCATTTCTTATACTATCCTGTTCTTTCTTTCCACAACTTTATTTTGTTGAGGTATCCTAGCAATGGAGAATTTCCTTTTTATTCCATGCTTGCTGCAGAAATCCATAAATTCCTTTGAAGTAAACTCTCCTCCATTATCAGATATCAAACATTTTATTTTTGAATCCATTTCATTTTCAACCATTTCCTTGTATACCTTGAAGTTCTCGAATGCTTTTGACTTCTTCCTGAGAAACCAAACTGCAGTCATCCTTGTATAATCATCAATCAATAACATAAAATATAGCTCACCCTTTAAACCCTTTGTCCTAGTTGTTCCATCTAGATCAATATGCACAATTTCTAGTGGTCTTATTGTGGAGTATTCCTTTGATTTGAACTGTCTTTGTTTTCTTTCCTTGTTGACAATGCTTGCATAATGTGTTGGTTGGCTTCATGATATGGGGAATTTCTTTGATTGCCTCCTTTTTTCTAACTTTGACGAGGTTATCAAAGCTTATGTGACCAATTCTTCTATGACATAGCCAAACTTCATCTTCCTTTCCTAGACAACACTTTTCATTTCCAATTTCACTTAATACATATATGTTTCTTGAATTTCTTACAACTGTTGCAACCAATCTTCCTGAACCTTATTTTCTTATATCGCACTTCCATGAATCAAACATAAGTTTGTGACCTTGCTCACACATATGACTTACACTTAGAATATTATGTTTCATATCTTCCACTAGTATAACATTTTCTTCCTCGGTATCCTTGTTTCCAATTTTGACTGTGCCTCTTCCAATGATTCTAGCTGAGTCATAGTTTCTAAAAGAGATTGATCCATCTCTTTCCTTTATCAATGTTAGAAACTTGTCCTCATCACCTATCATGTTATTTGAGAAACCACTGTCAACATACCAACCACATTTCTTGTGTTTATCTTGTAGAGCGAGTGTGCCTTCTTGATTGTTATACTGATTCTGCTTTCTTATCCATATTCTCTGTTGAGATTCATGTTTGTGACTGTTTTTATTTTGTTGTGATTCTCTAGGAGGGGTTGTCATTCTACAATATTTGGCCATGTGTCCAAATTTTATGCACTTTTAACATTCCACTTCAGTGCTCAAGGATTCAAACCTGTTGTAGCTTCTTTTCTGTATTTCACTAGACCTTCTTGGATAACCATTTTGTGCATGGCTTTCATAGTTGTTTCTATTTCTACTATTTTTTGTGCAATTTATAACTTTATTTCCAAAATTATTACATGACTACCATAAAACAAAGAATAGAGTTTGATACCTAGGAGTTGAATATCTTTTGAAAAGAGTTACTCTTTTGAATCCTTCTTCCTCTTGAAGCCTTCTTTTTTCTGACTATCATTGATTCTGAAATTTGAATCTTCTGGGTGGAGGAGTGTCTGTGTGATCTTCCTTGTAAAACTTCTTGTCTCCTTTGACTGTCTTTGCATAGCTTCTTGCACGTGTTTCTTGATATGTTGTTTTGGAGCTTGGTCCATTTTATGTATGATTGTATCCAAGTCTAGACTTGTCATGATTTGGCCTCTGATTGCTGATAATATCATCCAAAATGTTTGATTTTTTCTGCATGTTTTTCTTTTGAATATATTTTCTCAATGTGACAATCTATGCTTCCAAATTTTCAATGATCTTGTATCTTTATTCTAAGCATTCTTTGAATGCTTCTTCAATTATTTTTTCTTCTTCAACTTGAATTTTTAATTTAGTCATCATCTGTTCTAGTTCTTCAGAGTTGGAACTTTGAGAATCCTCTTTTCTTTTTAGTTCTTCTTGTAGTGACTTGTTTTTCTTATTTTCCCTTTTTATAACTTCTATGACACTCATCAATTCTTATCTATAGTCAACTTCCAACTCTTCATATTCTTCTTCGGTGCCTTATTCATCAGAGTCTTCTACTTCCA
>JZKD02S1685132.1:57754-69684 GCA_000966675.3 Picea glauca | reverse complement strand
TGTGGAGACCCAATGCAAGAGAAAACCACATAATGGTTTTTTGTATATGTCCTTAAGAATTACATTCATTGAAAGCATTGAATTTCTTTGTTCTCCAACTACAACTGAAAGGAGGCTATGACCCCCTATATTTTCAGACTACAACCTGAAGGAAGCTCCAACTCCCAAATTCTATGGCAACTACTAGAAAGAGGCTACACCCAGAAGGTGGATACAACCACCTATCCTTTCCCTGTCCTGCCGCCTTGAAGTATAAGTGTCAAATTATGAAACTGATACCACACTTTCACTATGAGATATACCATTGTAAACTTGTACCAACCTGTACTAACAACATGTTACCAACCTGTGCCACTGACCTATAACCAACCTATACCTGTACTCATCCTGTACCAACCAAAAACCAATAGGTATGCAACCTTTATGTGATGCAGATCACATATGTATGCACCTTGTCTATACTGCAACCTATGTATGTACAGACCTTATCTATACTATAACCTGCATACACCTTTAGAAAGATAGGGTTTTCACATTTTCTAAAACTTTAAACAGTTTTCTACCTCTGTCACATCAACCTGCAACCTATCATTGCGTCTTGTCTATAGTTTTTCCATATGCATACATCATCTTAAATATCCCTTAACCAAGTGCTCTATATCTCTCTAGTCATGTGCCATACATGTGTGTATAATCATGAACAAGTGTAATAACCCTCACATGGAGTATACATCAAACCCTCATGGATATACAACCTCACACTACACCAACAAATTCACAACCACTTCACAACTACAATCTCTCAACCATGTACCACAAAAACCCTCAAACATATGCCAAGAAATACAAGATGTGCCTCAACATTAACAAGATCAACCAATGATAAATATCAAATATATCAACACTATATTTTTGTAGATATGTCTTATACAGTAAGTGTCGTACAACCAATAACCTCTCTAGGGAAAATGCTCAAACCCCCATAACCATATCTCATGTAGACAACAATATCCAACTACACATAGAAATAAGACATACCTTTTTGAACCTGTAGATAGATCTATTGTACCTGATCACTGTAGACCTTTCCTGGGAGCTTGCTTTCAGACTCTAGAGACCTGTCATCTTCATCTCCTAAAGTTTTCATGGATTTTCCCAACTGTACATTCCATGTTATACTGCTAGCCTACGTATGTATGCTTCCTTCTCCATGACAACCTGCATACACCTAAAAAACTAGGGATTTTTTTCAGTATTTTTGCAATTCTGAAACTTTCGCCATCAACCCTTTATGCTACCTTAGAATTATGTAAATTTATATGTATCAATGAGTACCTTCAATAAACTTTACACAATAATAGATATTCAATGTGCTCAATAGGTTCTAATAGGAGAGCCTTTCTCTCTTATTTATACTTTCATGTAGCTTTTTCAAGGGGTTACCTTCTAACCAAATTAACCTAATGTCCTTATTTTAGGGCTAACCCACTTCTAACCACTTGTCCACTTATAACCACTTTATCCACAATCAATAAATTTTCCACTTCTAGTTGCAACTAATTTATATTTAATTATTTTCTTATTGTAACAACTTAACCCATGATTAACTCCTACTTTCACCCACTTGACTAGTCAACTTCTTCTAGGAGCTTCTAGAATAATTTGACTTCTTTGACCTTCTAGATAACTCATGAAGGTTCTCCAACTTGACAAGGCCATAATGTTGGATTACTGAGAGGGGGGCTGAATAAATAATAGTGTAATTATAATCATTTTTCTTCAAATATCCAAGTGTTATATCAACGTAGAATTATTATCCAATAATGAGAAAAAAGAAATGAACAATCACACACATACACATTACACCAGTGTTTTACGTGGAAACCCAAATTGGGAGAAAACCACATAATGATTTTTTTTATATGTCTTGAAGAATTACATTCATTGGAAGCACCAAATTCCTTTGTTTTCCAGCTGCAACTGGAAGGAGGATCCAACCCCCTATTTTCTTAGTCTACAACCCGAGGGAAGCTCCAACTCCCCAATTCTCTGGCTACACCCAGAAGGAGGCTACAACTCCCTCTGTTCTCCGGCTACAACCAGAAGGTGGCTACAATCACCTGTCCTTGCCTCGTGCAGCCACCTTGAAGTAGAAGTAGAATGATGGAACCACTGTGAGATATACCGCTATAAACCTGTACCAATAAATCTGAACCATGCACCAACCATGCACCAACCTATACCTCAACCTGTAATCAACCTGTACCATAAAAATGTGCATCAACCATGCACCAACCTGTACCAAACAACCTGTAATCAACCTGTACCATAAACAAGTGCATCAAACCATGTACCAAGTATGTACCAATCATGTCTCAACTACTTATCAACTATGANTGTGGAGACCCAATGCAAGAGAAAACCACATAATGGTTTTTTGTATATGTCCTTAAGAATTACATTCATTGAAAGCATTGAATTTCTTTGTTCTCCAACTACAACTGAAAGGAGGCTATGACCCCCTATATTTTCAGACTACAACCTGAAGGAAGCTCCAACTCCCAAATTCTATGGCAACTACTAGAAAGAGGCTACACCCAGAAGGTGGATACAACCACCTATCCTTTCCCTGTCCTGCCGCCTTGAAGTATAAGTGTCAAATTATGAAACTGATACCACACTTTCACTATGAGATATACCATTGTAAACTTGTACCAACCTGTACTAACAACATGTTACCAACCTGTGCCACTGACCTATAACCAACCTATACCTGTACTCATCCTGTACCAACCAAAAACCAATAGGTATGCAACCTTTATGTGATGCAGATCACATATGTATGCACCTTGTCTATACTGCAACCTATGTATGTACAGACCTTATCTATACTATAACCTGCATACACCTTTAGAAAGATAGGGTTTTCACATTTTCTAAAACTTTAAACAGTTTTCTACCTCTGTCACATCAACCTGCAACCTATCATTGCGTCTTGTCTATAGTTTTTCCATATGCATACATCATCTTAAATATCCCTTAACCAAGTGCTCTATATCTCTCTAGTCATGTGCCATACATGTGTGTATAATCATGAACAAGTGTAATAACCCTCACATGGAGTATACATCAAACCCTCATGGATATACAACCTCACACTACACCAACAAATTCACAACCACTTCACAACTACAATCTCTCAACCATGTACCACAAAAACCCTCAAACATATGCCAAGAAATACAAGATGTGCCTCAACATTAACAAGATCAACCAATGATAAATATCAAATATATCAACACTATATTTTTGTAGATATGTCTTATACAGTAAGTGTCGTACAACCAATAACCTCTCTAGGGAAAATGCTCAAACCCCCATAACCATATCTCATGTAGACAACAATATCCAACTACACATAGAAATAAGACATACCTTTTTGAACCTGTAGATAGATCTATTGTACCTGATCATTGTAGACCTTTCCTGGGGGCTTGCTTTCAGACTCTAGAGACCTGTCATCTTCATCTCCTAAAGTTTTCATGGATTTTACCAACTGTACATTCCATGTTATACTGCTAGCCTACGTATGTATGCTTCCTTCTCCATGAAAACCTGCATACACCTAAAAAACTAGGGCTTTTTTTCAGTATTTTTGCAATTCTGAAACTTTTGCCATCAACCCTTTATGCTACCTTAGAATTGTGTAAATTTATATGTATCAATGAGTACCTTCAATAAACTTTACACAATAATAGATATTCAATGTGCTCAATAGGTGCTAATAGGAGAGCCTTTCTCTCTTATTTATACTTTCATGTAGCTTTTTCAAGGGGTTACCTTCTAACCAAATTAACCTAATGTCCTTATTTTAGGGCTAACCCACTTCTAACCACTTGTCCACTTATAACCACTTTATCCACAATCAATAAATTTTCCACTTCTAGTTGCAACTAATTTATATTTAATTATTTTCTTATTGTAACAACTTAACCCATGATTAACTCCTACTTTCACCCACTTGACTAGTCAACTTCTTCTAGGAGCTTCTAGAATAATTTGACTTCTTTGACCTTCTAGATAACTCATGAAGGTTCTCCAACTTGACAAGGCCATAATGTTGGATTACTGAGAGGGGGGCTGAATAAATAATAGTGTAATTATAATCATTTTTCTTCAAATATCCAAGTGTTATATCAACGTAGAATTATTATCCAATAATGAGAAAAAAGAAATGAACAATCACACACATACACATTACACCAGTGTTTTACGTGGAAACCCAAATTGGGAGAAAACCACATAATGATTTTTTTTATATGTCTTGAAGAATTACATTCATTGGAAGCACCAAATTCCTTTGTTTTCCAGCTGCAACTGGAAGGAGGATCCAACCCCCTATTTTCTTAGTCTACAACCCGAGGGAAGCTCCAACTCCCCAATTCTCTGGCTACACCCAGAAGGAGGCTACAACTCCCTCTGTTCTCCGGCTACAACCAGAAGGTGGCTACAATCACCTGTCCTTGCCTCGTGCAGCCACCTTGAAGTAGAAGTAGAATGATGGAACCACTGTGAGATATACCGCTATAAACCTGTACCAATAAATCTGAACCATGCACCAACCATGCACCAACCTATACCTCAACCTGTAATCAACCTGTACCATAAAAATGTGCATCAACCATGCACCAACCTGTACCAAACAACCTGTAATCAACCTGTACCATAAACAAGTGCATCAAACCATGTACCAAGTATGTACCAATCATGTCTCAACTACTTATCAACTATGANCTCTAGGTGTCACTATTTGGAACCTCTCATAAAAGGAGTTATAGCAAAAATGGCATACCTTACTGAATTATGGTTTATTCTAGAGAGAGACCTTGTAGAGCATGCCCCGTATGAAAAATTTGTTGAATAGATCTAAAAATGTTTCACATCATAATGCAGACTATACTCTAACCAAAACATTTGGTCCTACTTAATTTGGATCTGTTATGAAGAAGTTATGACATTTTTACCCGAAACACCTGTTTTTGACTAGTTTCAGGACTAGCCACAAACCCTATTTTTCACGAAGTGTAACTCAAAAAATACAACGACCCACAAGATGAATTTTTTACCACAGATACTTGGATATGTTTCCTCAATTTCATAGCAATTTCACGCTCTGAATCATTCTATAGAAAACTTTATTGCGAAAATGGTGAGATGACCTGTAAATAACATACCTTAGAAAGCATCATCAAAATAATTTATCCTTCCTTGAATTCCGAACTTCCTTTCTTCACCTTCCATTAGAAATTCAGATTAGATATCCTTTGTTTTCCTCAGACACCTATAGTTATTCAATATTCTCAAGTGTGTCTTAAATGAGAGAGCTTTGCCTCTTATTTATACTCTCCAAGTAGCTTCCTTAAAAACATCTTCTAGGTCACTTTGCCCACTTTCNAAAAAATCATACAGTTATCCATGAAACAAACTTGGGTCCATTACCCAAACCTGGGTTCTCCAACTTCACATGTTCATAACTCTCTAACCATGAGGAGTTATGTGACGTTCCACATACCACCAGAAATGGCATGAAAAGAACTATCCATATAGGATATTTTCCTTGAAAAAATAATTTTCTTTCATCTCATTATTCCACAATTAATCATGGGTTCTCTTACTACGCAAAGCGTCTTCCCGTGAGGGCTTTCATTATCAGGGGACGAATTTGGAGTTCATCCGTATTTACTTCTTATCAACCATGACAAGACAATAATGAGTCATCTTTACATCAAACAATATTGGGTCCATTACCCAATAGTAATAGAGATTTTTAATCCTTTTAACCACAATATGTACTTGTTATTTATTTCTATGAGCAATATACCATTAGCATTCAATAGTTGCAGAGTAAGTAAACCATGAACAATGAACAATCATACACATACACAGTACACCAGTATTTTTACGTGGAGACCTAATGGAAGAGAAAACCACAAAATGGGTTTTTGTATATGTCTTTAAGAATTACATTCATTGAAAGCATTGAATTCCTTTGTTCTCCAACTACAACTGGAAGGAGGCTATGACCCCTTATATTCTCAGGCTACAACCTGAAGGAAGTTTCAACTCCCCAATTCTATGGCAACAACTAGAAGGAAGCTCCAACTCCCCAATTCTATGACAACAACTAGAAGGAGGCTACAACCCCCTATGTTCTCCAGCTACAACCAGAAGGTGGATACAACCACCTATTCTTTCCCTATCCTATTGCCCTAAAGTATAAGTGTCAAATTATGAAACCGATACCACATTGTCACTATGAGATGTACCATTGTAAACTTGTACCAACCTGTACTAACAACATGTTACCAACCTGTGCCACTGACCTCTAACCAACCTATACATGTACTCAGCCTGTACCAACCAAAAACCAACAAGTATGTGACCTTTATGTGATGCAGATCACATATGTATGCACCCTATCTATACTGCAACCTATGTATGTATGCACCTTATCTATACTACAATCTGCATACACCTTTAGAAAGATAGGGTTTTCACATTTTTCTGAAACTTCAAACACTTTTCTACCTCTGTCACATCAACCTGCAACCTATCACTGCATCTTATCTATAGTTGTGCCATATGCATATATAATCTTACATATCCCTTAACCAAGTGCTCTATATCTCTCTAGTCATGCGCCATACATGTGTGTATAGTCATGAACAAGTGTAATAACCCTCACATGGTGTAGACATCAAACCCTCATGGATATACAACCTCACACTACAACAACAACTTCACAACCACTTCAAAACTACAATCTCTCAACCATGTACCAAAAAAAATCTCAAACATATGCCAAGAAATACAAGATGTGCCTCAACATTAACAAGATCAACCAATGATAAATATCAAATATATCAGCACTATATTTTTGTAGATATGTCTTATACAGTAAGTGTCATACAACCAATAACCTCTCTAGGGAAAATACTAAAACCCCCATAACCATATCTCATGTAGACAACAATATCCAACTACACATAGAAATAAGACATACCTTTTTGAACTTGTAGATAGATCTATTGTACCTGATCACTGTAGAACTTTCCTGGGAGCTTGCTTTCAGACTCTAGAGACCTGTCATATTCATCTCCTAAAGTTTTCATGGATTTTCCCAACTGTAAATTCCATGTTATACTGCCAACCTACGTATGTACGCTCCCTTCTCCATGACAACCTACATACACCTAAAAAACTAGGGCTTTTTTTTCCATTATTTTTGCAATTATGAAACTTTCTCCATCAACCCTTTATGCTACCTTAGACTTGTGTAAATTTATATGTATCAATGAGTACATGCAATAAAACTTACACAATAATAGATATTCAATGTGCTCAATATGTGCTAATAGGAGAGCCTTGCTCTCTTATTTATACTTTCATGTAGATTTATCAAGGGGTTACCTTCTAACCAACTTAACCCAATGTCCTTCTTTTAGGGATAACCCACTTCTAACCACTTGTCCACTTATAACCACTTTATCCACAATCAATAAATTTTCCACTTCTAGTTGCAACTAATTTATATTTAATTATTTTTTTATTGTAACAACTTAACCCATGATTAACTCCTACTTTCACCCACTTGACTAGTCAACTTCTTCTAGGAGCTTCTAGAATAATTTGACTTATTTGACCTTCTAGATAACTCATGAAGGTTTTCCAACTTCACAAGGCCATAATGTTGGATTACTGAGAGGGGGGATGAATCAATAATAGCATAATTATAATCATTTTTCTTCAAATAATCCAAGTGTTATATCAATGTAGAATTATTATCCAATAATGAGCAATAAGAAATGAACAATCACACACATACANAAAAAATCATACAGTTATCCATGAAACAAACTTGGGTCCATTACCCAAACCTGGGTTCTCCAACTTCACATGTTCATAACTCTCTAACCATGAGGAGTTATGTGACGTTCCACATACCACCAGAAATGGCATGAAAAGAACTATCCATATAGGATATTTTCCTTGAAAAAATAATTTTCTTTCATCTCATTATTCCACAATTAATCATGGGTTCTCTTACTACGCAAAGCGTCTTCCCGTGAGGGCTTTCATTATCAGGGGACGAATTTGGAGTTCATCCGTATTTACTTCTTATCAACCATGACAAGACAATAATGAGTCATCTTTACATCAAACAATATTGGGTCCATTACCCAATAGTAATAGAGATTTTTAATCCTTTTAACCACAATATGTACTTGTTATTTATTTCTATGAGCAATATACCATTAGCATTCAATAGTTGCAGAGTAAGTAAACCATGAACAATGAACAATCATACACATACACAGTACACCAGTATTTTTACGTGGAGACCTAATGGAAGAGAAAACCACAAAATGGGTTTTTGTATATGTCTTTAAGAATTACATTCATTGAAAGCATTGAATTCCTTTGTTCTCCAACTACAACTGGAAGGAGGCTATGACCCCTTATATTCTCAGGCTACAACCTGAAGGAAGTTTCAACTCCCCAATTCTATGGCAACAACTAGAAGGAAGCTCCAACTCCCCAATTCTATGACAACAACTAGAAGGAGGCTACAACCCCCTATGTTCTCCAGCTACAACCAGAAGGTGGATACAACCACCTATTCTTTCCCTATCCTATTGCCCTAAAGTATAAGTGTCAAATTATGAAACCGATACCACATTGTCACTATGAGATGTACCATTGTAAACTTGTACCAACCTGTACTAACAACATGTTACCAACCTGTGCCACTGACCTCTAACCAACCTATACATGTACTCAGCCTGTACCAACCAAAAACCAACAAGTATGTGACCTTTATGTGATGCAGATCACATATGTATGCACCCTATCTATACTGCAACCTATGTATGTATGCACCTTATCTATACTACAATCTGCATACACCTTTAGAAAGATAGGGTTTTCACATTTTTCTGAAACTTCAAACACTTTTCTACCTCTGTCACATCAACCTGCAACCTATCACTGCATCTTATCTATAGTTGTGCCATATGCATATATAATCTTACATATCCCTTAACCAAGTGCTCTATATCTCTCTAGTCATGCGCCATACATGTGTGTATAGTCATGAACAAGTGTAATAACCCTCACATGGTGTAGACATCAAACCCTCATGGATATACAACCTCACACTACAACAACAACTTCACAACCACTTCAAAACTACAATCTCTCAACCATGTACCAAAAAAAATCTCAAACATATGCCAAGAAATACAAGATGTGCCTCAACATTAACAAGATCAACCAATGATAAATATCAAATATATCAGCACTATATTTTTGTAGATATGTCTTATACAGTAAGTGTCATACAACCAATAACCTCTCTAGGGAAAATACTAAAACCCCCATAACCATATCTCATGTAGACAACAATATCCAACTACACATAGAAATAAGACATACCTTTTTGAACTTGTAGATAGATCTATTGTACCTGATCACTGTAGAACTTTCCTGGGAGCTTGCTTTCAGACTCTAGAGACCTGTCATATTCATCTCCTAAAGTTTTCATGGATTTTCCCAACTATAAATTCCATGTTATACTGCCAACCTACGTATGTACGCTCCCTTCTCCATGACAACCTACATACACCTAAAAAACTAGGGCTTTTTTTTCCAGTATTTTTGCAATTATGAAACTTTCGCCATCAACCCTTTATGCTACCTTAGACTTGCATAAATTTATATGTATCAATGAGTACATGAAATAAAATTTACACAATAATAGATATTCAATGTGCTCAATAGGTGCTAATAGGAGAGCCTTGCTCTCTTATTTATACTTTCATGTAGCTTTATCAAGGGGTTACCTTCTAACCAACTTAACCCAATGTCCTTCTTTTAGGGCTAACCCACTTCTAACCACTTGTCCACTTATAACCACTTTATCCACAATCAATAAATTTTCCACTTCTAGTTGCAACTAATTTATATTTAATTATTTTCTTATTGTAACAACTTAACCCGTGATTAACTCCTACTTTCACTCACTTGACTAGTCAACTTCTTCTAGGAGCTTCTAGAATAATTTGACTTATTTGACCTTCTAGATAACTCATGAAGGTTTTCCAACTTCACAAGGCCATAATGTTGGATTACTGAGAGGGGGGGTGAATCAATAATAGCATAATTATAATCATTTTTCTTCAAATAATCCAAGTGTTATATCAATGTAGAATTATTATCCAATAATGAGAAATAAGAAATGAACAATGACACACATACACATTACACCAGTGTTTTACGTGGAAACCCAAATCGGGAGAAAAGCACAGAATGATTTTTCTTATATGTCTTGAAGAATTAAATTCATTAGAAGCACCGACTTCCTTTTTTTTCCAGCTACAACTGGAAGGAGGCTCCAACCCCCTAGTTTCTTAGGCTACAACCTGAGGGAAGCTCCAACTCCCCAATTCCTTGGCTACACCTAGAAGGAGGCTACAACCCCCTGTGTTCTCCGTCTACAACCGAAAGGTGGCTACAATCACCTGTCCTTGCCCCGTGCAACCGCCTTGAAGTAGAAGTAGAATGATGGTACCACTGTGAGATATACCGATGTAAACCTATACCAATAAATCTAAACCATGCATCAACCATGCATCAACCTGTACCTCAACCTGTACCATAAAAAAGTGCATCAACCATGCACCAATCTGTACCAAACAATCTATAATCAACCTGTACCATAAACAAGTGCATCCAACCATGTACCAAGTATGTACCAATCACTACTCATCAACTATGACTCATCAATATGTACCAACATCATCAACTATACACCTCATGTATGTGCCAACTCATCAACTACTTGTCTCAACCATGTACTCAAAATGTACCTCAACCAAAATCCCTCATCAATTTCATCATCCCAATATGATTTGTAGCTATTTAATAGACCTCATGTATATGTTCACATTCCTGCAAAGCTTTCTTAACTTTAACAGCAAGAGACTAGAATTTTCATCAAATTTTTCTTTAGTCTCACATGCCGAGTTTTGGATTAGTCAACAACCCTAACTTGAAGTAATCATAACTTTGTACATGTAATGAATAAAGATCTGAAACTTATATACAATTTTCTTCATTTTTTTTTATGGAATTCCTCTAGGTGTCACTATTTGGAACCTCTCATAAAAGGAGTTATAGCAAAAATGGCATACCTTACTGAATTATGGTTTATTCTAGAGAGTGACCTTGTAGAGCGTGCCCCATATGAAAAATTTGTTGAATAGATCTAAAAAAGTTACACATCATAATGCAGAATGTACTCTAGCCAAAACATTTAGTCTTACTGAATTTGGATCTGTTATGAAGAAGTTATGATGTCTTTACCCGAAACACCTGCTTTTGACTAGTTTCGGGACTAGCCAGAAACACCTGCTTTTGACGAAGTGTAACTCCAAAATTAAAACGACCCACAAGATGAATTTTTTACCATAGATACTTGGATATGTTTCCTCAATTTCATAGAAATTTCATGCTCTGAATCATTTTAGAGAAAAATTTATTGTGAAAATGGTGAGATGACCTGTAAATAACATACCTTAGAAAGCATCATCAAAAGAATTTATCCTTCCTTGAATTCTGGACTTCCTTTCTTCACCTTCCATCAGAAATTTGGCTTAGATATCCTTTGGTTACCGAAGAAACCTATAGGTATTCAATATTCTCAAGTGTGTCTTAAATGAGAGAGCCTTTCCTCTTATTTATACTCTCCAATTAACTTCCTTAAAAACATCTTCTAGGTCACTTTGCTCACTTTCCTTATTTTAGGGTTAACCCACTTCTAATTTCTCCATTGAATTTATTATTTAAATAATTTATTTTGTATTCACTTT
>JZKD02S1685132.1:0-12990 GCA_000966675.3 Picea glauca | reverse complement strand
TGATATAATTGCATACTAAGTGCAATGGTTGAATATGTTTGGTAAGTACATGCATATATATTATTGCATGGAAATAATTATGTTGATGGCTGAAATGTTGCTAACCCCTGAAATTAAGAACATTTAAGGAACTGTTAAACATTGCAATAGGAAAGTTACAAGCCAGGTAGTCACAAGAATGGAGACTACATAAAATTTTGTGTTCAGAAAATTAAAATAATGAACTTACTGTTGTTAACTGTGGACATGCATATGCATAGAATGACAAGTCATTCTACTGGTCAAGTTGTTTGGTAATTATGATTGAATTGCCTGGTGCAGAAATTCTAAGATTCTTGCATAAGATGTTGTACATATTGAATTATGATGTACAAAAAATACCGACAATTTGTTGGCAGTATGCAAAATGAAGTCTTGCAGGAAAATTGTAGGCAGTTTTTTGCCTATGGAAAAATCACAGGGATGATTGCATTCATAATGTGACAACAACCAAGTTGAATCATGAAATAGGACGTCATGTTTTGGGAATAAAAGTTGAATTTACTTTCGAATTAATTGGAATTCCTAAATGAATTCTTGTATGTTCTCTCATGATAACTGCATGTGGTTAATGCATATGAGATGATGTTGATAAAAGTTAAAATGTTGGCTACAAATAGTATCTCGGGAAGATGTTACTTGGAAACATTTGAGGGAAGTTGGAAATCCTGGTGCCATGGTTCTCTAATACTTCTGGTCCGGCCTGTTGCCAAGCCCAAGGAAGGGAGGTGTATCACCAATGGACTGTGCTTGTGAAGGTGTATACTCCCAGGTGGGACAGGCATGTGGGGAATGAGAGACCATTGGTTGGAGTACTGCCGAGGTTTGAATGGTTGGAGTGTTGCTGAGGTTTGGTACCTTGGCCTAGACCATGTGGATAAGGATTGTGGACCATGGCTATCTTGGGAAGCCATTGCCCGATGGAGTCATAGCTCTTCTCCGGGGTGGGAGGTCTCTCAATCAAAAGATAAGTACAATTCTCTATTTATTGTATGTTTTGTATGTTGTATATAGTTTTAATGTTATTGACTTTGTTTGTATATGAATACATATACATTGAATATATGGTTGCATCACTGGATCCATGACTATACCTAAGGTGTCTCATATTTCATTACTTAAGAAATATATATACCTTATGCTAATCATGTAATCGATTGGAATATGATTCAGGTGGAACCAGAAAGTGTCCTACAAGTGTATCCTGTGCGCATATTGGATAGGAGAATAAAACAACTCTGGAATCGAGCTATTGAGCCTGTAAGGGTCCAGTGGATTTGGTACGGTCCTGAGGATGTGACATGGGAGCATGAGGATGCTATACGGGCATAATACCCACATATTTTTGAAGATTTTGGAAATCTTGTTGATGTTGTGTGAAAGTTGCACTGAGGACAGTGCATAAATAAGGGGAGGGGAATTGTAGTGTCCCCAAGGCCGAGCCCTTTGTAAGTCTTATGTATGAAATGAATTGTAAATATTTGTTATAGGCTCGTGAGACAAGTTTGTATAAGTCGATGGGCTTATGTGATTATTAGGCCAAAGAGAGAGCCTAAGGGTTGTAGGCCATGGACCTAATTTTGTACTTATATGTATGTAGCACATTAATAAAATATAAACACCACTGCGTGCAGGCCGACACGATGAATGAGTGATGGGGGACTGAGAATCCATAGAGAGGGCAATGGGTTAGGGGCTGGAAGGTGGGAAAAGCGGCTAAGTGTTAAGCCTAGGGGGCTTAAGCCTTGGGAATAATATTTTATTATTATTCCAAAGAACATGAGCATTTTATGTTGTTTATCATAAGTTCCTGGCAAGGGGAAAATGTGCAAAGAGGATGCATGCAGATGGAATGCATGCAGTTCCAATGGTGACAAGTGTCAACCCTGGTGCATGCGAATAAATGACCAAGATGAGACATGAGAGGGGTTCCTCCTCCATTCGACCCTAGACTGTCAGAAGGTGAACTGGTTTGACTCCTGCAGAGAAACCCTCGTGCATCCTCTGAATCGAAAAGGCGTGTATCTATGTTTGTTCTGGGATAGTCGGTACATCCCCTATCTGAACAGTTCGAACCTATGTTGACCCCTATGTGGATTGTTTGTCACGCATCCCCAACAACCAGAGTGTGAGTCTATCCTATGTTGGTGGATTGAGAAATAAGAAGTGACCTACCATTGTTAAACCTGTTGGAAAGTCCATGTCTATTTTCCCCGTGGGTTGTTGTGACCACGCAATGCTAGACTGTGTGTGGCTTGTTGGCCAATTGTGAAACACTCTCTCTCCAGGTGAGAGAGGTGATTGAGGTTGGAAGAATAGGTGGTTTGGCCTGTGAGTGACTCTCTCTCTAGGTGAGAGAGTGTGCAGAGGAAGGAGAGAACTCCTGGAAGGAACCCTGTAGCTACCACAGAGCTCAGAGAATTCCAGCCTGGTCTGTTGTTGTAACCAAAGGCAAGGGAGGTTAGCAGCCGAAGGACTGTTTAGGTGACAAAGAAGGTGTATACCAAGTTTGTAGCGAATTTCTGTAGGACCTTATGGAAAAAGTTGGGGACAAGTTTGTATTTTAGTTCAACATATCATCCTCAAACGGATGGACAAACAGAAGTTGTGAACATGAGCTTGGGAGATTTGTTGAGGAGCTTAGTGACTGAACACCACAGTCAGTGGGATCACATTCTACAATAGGTGGAATTCACTTACAATGATTCACTTAATAGAATCATAGGGCAGAGTCCATTCCAGATTGCATATGGAATGCAGCCAAGGGGAGTTTTTGAATTGAAAGATTTGGAACAAAATGAATTAAGGAGTGCTAGTGCAGAGGAATTTGGAGAAGGAACGAAGGAGCTCCACAGCTGATTTAAGGAGCGATTGAATAATTCAAGTCAGGAATACAAACAAAGATCAGATCAACACAGGCGAGAACTTCAATTTGAAGTTGGTTGTAGTGTCCCCAAAGTCGAGCCCTTTGTAAGTATGATGTATGAAATGGATTGTAAATATGTGTTATATATTGGTGAGCCAAGTTTGTATAAGCCGATGGGATTATGTGATTATTAGGACAAAGAGAGAGCCTAAGGGTTGTAGGCCATGGACCTGATTTTGTACTTATATGTATGCAACACATTAATAAAATATAAACACCGCCGCATGCAGGCCGACATGATGAATGAATGATGGGGGACTGAACATCCATAGAGAGGGCAAGGGATTAGGGGCTGGAAGGTGGGAAAAGGGGCTAACTGTTAATCCTAGGGGGATTAAGCCTTGGGAATAATATTTTATTATTATTCCAAAGAACATGTGCATTTTATGTTGTTTATCTTAAGTTCCTAGCAAGGGGAAAACATGCAAAGCGGATGCATGCTGATGGAACGCATGCAGTTCCAAGGGTGACAAGTGTCAAGCCTGGTGCATGCGAATAAATGGCCAAGATGAGCCGTGAGAGGGGTTCCTCCTCCATTTGACCCTCGATTTCTAGAAGGTGAACTGGTCTGACTCCTGCAGAGAAACCCTCGAGCATCCTTTGAACTGAAAAGGTGTGTATCTATGTTTTTTCTGGGATAGCCGGTACATCCCCTGTCTGAATAGTTTGAACATATGTTAACCCCTGCGTGGATTGTTTTTCATGCATCCCCAACAACCAGAGCATGAATCTATCATGTGTTGGTGGATTGAGAAATACGAAGTGATCTTCCATTGTTGAACCTATTGGAAAACCCGTGTATATTTTCCCCGTGGGTTGTTGTGACTACGCAGTGCTGGACTGTGTGTGGCTTGTTGGCTAGTTGTGCAACACTCTTTCTCCAGGTAAGAGAGGTGATTGATTTTGGAAGAACAGGTGGTTTGGTCTATGAGCGACTCTCTCTCCAGGTGAGAGAGTGCACAGAGGAAGGAGAGAACTCCTGGAAGGAACCTTGTAGCTTCCACAGAGATCGGAGACTTCTAGTCTGGCCTGTTGCTGTAACCCAAGGAAAGGGGGGTTAGCAACCGAAGGACTGTCTAGGTGACAAAGAAGGTGTATACTTCTGGGGTGGAACAGGCATGTGGGGAAGGAGAGTCTATGGACAATGAGAATGGGTGGTTCCTGGGAGAGAATCCCTTCCTTGTGACTGTGTCTTTTCCCTATAACCTCAGCCTAGCCTAGGATTCCTTGCCTTGGGATGGAGCTTAGTCCCAGCTCGGGGGTGACCCACTGCTGAGCTGACGAGCAGTGTGGTCTAAGGCTGGGAGGTTCATGGAAGGCCTGCACTTGGTTGGTGGAACTGCCACTGTTTCAAAGATAAGTGCCAGATGATGCTTTAATTATGTTTTTATATCTCTGTGTATTATAATTATCATGTATTCTACTGTGCATTTGGATTAATGTTATTGCCATGTATTATTTATGTTAGTAATATTTCTTATGCTTACTTTGAATTTAAATGTATTTCATTGCTTAAATGCATGTTGTTTTATAACCTGAGAGTGAGTGTTATATTTCCACGAAGTATGGTAAGAGAAAGGTTGCTACAGTTTGGTATCAGAGACAAGGTTTCGGCGCTAAGCCTAGATGTTCCAGTTGAGTGGTATTTGGACCGAGGGTGTGAGGAGAAATTGTGTCTGGAGGACCAATTTCGAATCCTGGTATGGTCCAGAGTGTCAAGGAGCTACTTGACCATGCCTTTAATCTCATGAGGTATAGAGGTGTTGTGAAACCACAACAGGTGTGGTATATGGCCATAAGGAGAGAGGAATCCACACCAACAGTGTTGGAGCCTTGGGATCTGTTCAGGAGGGAAGTAGCAAACCCTCGTGACCATTGGATTGGGAAAACGTGCACAGGGTTTAAAAAAAAAAAAAACTTTGGAGTTGCACAGGAGCGTGGGAATCATGATACGTGAACTCCCGAAAACCCAAAAAATTGAGAAGATCTATGTTGTAGATCTGGAAGAAAGGCTCGACCGTTAGATCTGGCGGAGTCGCGCTTGAGTTAGTCGCGAAAAACTTTCGAATTTCGCAAAGTCGGGAGATGGGAAGTGAGGAAGGTGAACACCTCTGAAACCCAAAACCCAAAATCCTGAAACGATCTACACTATAGATCGTAGGAAGGGAGTTGACCATCCGATTTAGTGGAGGATTAAACCATAATTTTAGGATTTTAGCAAACGGAAGTTCGAGATGTGTGGATGCACAAACTTTCGATGTCCGAAACCCCGAAATGCCGAGAGGATCTGTGTCGTAGATCTGATCGTTGGATTTTACTTGGAATGGATGTGGACGCATGGATGTTTACCACGTGCCAGTGGATCGAGAAGAAAAGTGAGAGTGGTGGGACCCGATGATGTTGTTAAAAGCGACGTGGACCCTCCTGAACATGCCACGTGCCACCATGGTTGTGGGTGACAACTGTGTTGTGTGGGCCCGGAGGGTAAAGTAAATCGAAATTTCGGAAGTCGGGGGTTGGAAAGGAAAGAAAGTATGAAAGCCTCATGGAACAAAACCTCGAAACCAGAAATCCTAAAGTCCCAAAATATCCGAAGACGAAAGAATTGTAGTGGATTTTAAGGACGACAGTTGTGTTGTGGGCCCGGAGAGTAAGGAAACCGAATTTTCGGAATTTAGAAATTGGAATGACAAAAGGTTGGGAGTCACTACATCATGAACTCCCGAGTACCGAAGATCTGAAAACCCAAAGTCCTGAAGTCCCAAAAAGTATAGAGCCGAGCCGAGCTCAGAAAATTCATGAAATTGAAACATTTTCATAAATTGGATTGTTTATGAATGATGAAGGAATTGTCAAGAAATGAAGGCTTGACAAATTCTAGTGGTTTGTGCATTGTATTGCACAAGGTTGATGAGTGCCATAACTATTTTGAACTACCACAAAGTGAAAAGAAATTGAAGAGACACATAATGCTTCCAGTTCAGAAAACAAAGCTCAAAAGAGATAGCGTAGAGATTTTGTAGGTAGAGTGTGCATATCAAGCGTAAGGAGTGCTTATAGAGGGAACTTGTTTTAAGTTCGAAGAATTCCAGGAGAAAAGCGTAGAGGGTTCCATATGGGCACCAGAAAGTCTTTCAGAAAACACAGAAGGGTCGAGCCCCTTTGAGACTGAGTCAGTTAAAAGATCAGAGAGAAACAGTGCAAGTTCGCAATTTGAGCGCAAGTGTGCGGCAAGGTGAAGTTAAAATTTCATTAACCAAAGCTTGGGAAGGAAAACACCGTCGAATTATTTGAGATCCTTCAAGTTAGGAAGAAAGTCAATTCCAAAAGAATTGACGCCAAGATATTTGGAAAGAAGTCATTGAAAATTTCAACGAACAGTCAGAATTCTCCGTGGAGAACTCGTGAAATCATGGGGATCGTAAGATAGCCAGAAGTTGGAAGGTGGTTAGTGGATGGAGAAACTTGCCACCCTAGGATTCAGAGTAAACCTGGGTCATTGATCGTGGTTGGTTTTGAACCGTTGGATTATTTCGTGAATTCAGGGATCGTGAACTTGGAGTGCAGGCCAAATTCTTCATCACTCCAAGTCCCGAATCGCGAAAGAGATTAACAAAGGTAGAATCAGACGGTGGAGCGCTTCCAGGAGGAAGTGTTGAAAACCCATGAGCCGTCGGATCCAACCAACTCTAAGGAGTATAATGCTAAGATTCGTTCAACACTCGAAAACTCATGGGAGGTATTGAACCGTCGATCTCAAGGAATATTGAACCGTTGATTTCTTTCATCGGGAAATCAGAAAATCCAAAGTTGGGAAAACAGAGGAATTTGTTCTCGAAAATCCTGAAACACAAACTTTCGATTCGCRAGGAGAGATCTAGACCATTGAAGGCTTGAMAAATTMTAGTGGTCTGTGAATTGTATTGCAGAAGGTTGATGAGTGCCATAACTATTTTGAACTGCSACAAAGTGCAAAGAAATGGAAGAGACACATAATGCTTCYAGTTCAGAAAACAAAGCTTAGAAGAGATAGCGTAGAGCTTTTGTAAGTAGAGTGTGCATATCAAGCGTAAGGAGTGCTTATAGAGGGAACTTGTTTTAAGTTCGAATAATTCCAGGAGACAAGCATAGAGGGTGCCATATGGGCACCAGAAATTCTTTCAGAAAACACAAAAGGGTCGAGTCCCTTTGAGACTGAGTCAGTTAAAAGCTCAGAGAGAAACAGTGCAAGTTCGCACGCCGAGCGCAAGTGTGTGGAAAGGTGAAGTTAAAATTTCACTAACCAAAGCTTGGGAAGGAAAAAACCATCAAATTATTCGAGATCCTTAAAGTTAGGAAGAAAGTCAATTCCGGAAGAATTGATGCCAAGATATTTGCTAAGAAGTCATTGAGAATTTCAACAAATGGTCGGAATTCTCCATGGAGAACTCGCGAAATCGTGGGGACCGTAGGATAAACAAAAGTTGGAAGGTGGTTAGTGGATGGAGAAACTTGCCACCCTAGGATTCAGAGTAAACATGGGTCATTGATCGTGGTTGGTTTTGAACCGTTGGATCATTTCGTGAATTCGGGGATCGTGAAATTGGAGCACAGGCCAAATTCTTCATCACTCCAAGTCCCGAATCACGAAAGAGATTAACAAGTGTAGAATCAGATGGTGGAGCGCTTCCAGGAGGAAGTGTCAAAAACCGGTGAGCCGTCGGATCTAGCCAACTCTAAGGAGTATAACGCTAAGAGTCATTCAACACTTGAAAACTCATGGGAGGTATTGAACCGTCAATCTCAAGGAAGATTGAACTGTTGATTTCTTTCATTGAGAAATCAAAAAATCCAAAGTTGGGAAAACAGAGGAATTTGTTCTTGAAAATATTGAAACATGAACTTCTGATTCGCGAGGAGAGATATAGACCATTGATTCACGGTGAGTGTCAGCCATTGATCTGACGCACTTGAATTCTATGAAGAGGGAAGTTGAAAAGGGAAGAGAATTGTTTTCTAATTCGTGAACCGCGAAGTCCAGATTCACGAAAAAGGATCCACGTCGGTGGATTACGAGGAGATTTGAGTCGTTATATCTGAATCAAGTGGATTTTGGAAAACTAGAGATCAGAAGAAAAGAGGGAAAACTATTTTTCCAAACCCCGAAACGCGAATTGTCGATTCGCGAGGAATTGATTTGGACCGTTGAATCTAGAAAGTTGTGGACCTTGATCTCAGGCAAATGGAGTTCAGAAGTTCAGACCTTTGGAGAAAGGAGGAGAGCTAATCCTCAAAGTTCATGAAGGGTAAAGTCCCGTAGAATTTGGAAATTGGGGCCCCAGGTCATAGCTAGAGGTCACGCTGGTGGAAGTTAAAGGAAGAGATGGCATGCGCTAGACTCTTGTTTCTGATTTCTGGGATAGAGAGAGTTGAGGGTGACTCATATCAAAACATGCGGTAATTGAAATCCCAAAATTCCTTCTGGATAGGCATGTGGTCATAGCCGGTGGCCATGTGGGAGAAACTTGTGCCACCGCTAGTTCTCGTAGGAGAGTTTTTGCGCAAGGCCTGTGGTTTTGTTTTGTGGGGGTTCTAGTAGGGACCCGAAGAGATACTCCAGCTCAGAGAGCTGAAGATCCATTGACTGGGAGGTCAGTAGACCCCGCTGAGGTGGGGAAACTACATCGAAAGTGCTCAGGGTAGGAATACTCATGCACAATTATTACAGTGGAGAGAACAAGAAGATTCAGGAATCGTGGAAGAATTGAATGCTTGTGGGATCCTCAAGAAAAAGTGTTAAAGGGAGAAACAAGTTGTTGCAATTTGTAGCAGCAAGTATGTTTTGGCTCGTTGGGACATCCATAGGAGAGAATGCTTGCAAGTTGCAAGTGTTGTTGGTAATGTTGTTGCATAATGAAGGAAGCAATAGAGAGCTGAAGTGCTAGTTATAAGATTGATAAAAGAAGCATGAAATCTTCTACTACTATCAGATATTCAGGTAGTATAATTTTTAATGGCAGTCATGCAGGTATGAGTTTTTATCACTCTTTTTGCATAATTGTTGAAAGGAAATTATGGTAAGAATTTCCTCAGCCAGAGATATGTTATTAAATCACATGATTATATTATTTGAATGCATACCACCGGATGTGGTAAAGGTTGTAGGCCTGTGTTAATTCAAAGATTTTTAACTTCTGAATGCATGCATCGACATAGTAGAATGTCATGTTAATTTGGTTATGGGGTAATAACCAAAGAATTAAAAGATAAGAACTTGTTACAAGAATGAATGCCAGAAAGCTAGTCNAAAAGTATAGAGCCGAGCCGAGCTCAGAAAATTCATGAAATTGAAACATTTTCATAAATTGGATTGTTTATGAATGATGAAGGAATTGTCAAGAAATGAAGGCTTGACAAATTCTAGTGGTTTGTGCATTGTATTGCACAAGGTTGATGAGTGCCATAACTATTTTGAACTACCACAAAGTGAAAAGAAATTGAAGAGACACATAATGCTTCCAGTTCAGAAAACAAAGCTCAAAAGAGATAGCGTAGAGATTTTGTAGGTAGAGTGTGCATATCAAGCGTAAGGAGTGCTTATAGAGGGAACTTGTTTTAAGTTCGAAGAATTCCAGGAGAAAAGCGTAGAGGGTTCCATATGGGCACCAGAAAGTCTTTCAGAAAACACAGAAGGGTCGAGCCCCTTTGAGACTGAGTCAGTTAAAAGATCAGAGAGAAACAGTGCAAGTTCGCAATTTGAGCGCAAGTGTGCGGCAAGGTGAAGTTAAAATTTCATTAACCAAAGCTTGGGAAGGAAAACACCGTCGAATTATTTGAGATCCTTCAAGTTAGGAAGAAAGTCAATTCCAAAAGAATTGACGCCAAGATATTTGGAAAGAAGTCATTGAAAATTTCAACGAACAGTCAGAATTCTCCGTGGAGAACTCGTGAAATCATGGGGATCGTAAGATAGCCAGAAGTTGGAAGGTGGTTAGTGGATGGAGAAACTTGCCACCCTAGGATTCAGAGTAAACCTGGGTCATTGATCGTGGTTGGTTTTGAACCGTTGGATTATTTCGTGAATTCAGGGATCGTGAACTTGGAGTGCAGGCCAAATTCTTCATCACTCCAAGTCCCGAATCGCGAAAGAGATTAACAAAGGTAGAATCAGACGGTGGAGCGCTTCCAGGAGGAAGTGTTGAAAACCCATGAGCCGTCGGATCCAACCAACTCTAAGGAGTATAATGCTAAGATTCGTTCAACACTCGAAAACTCATGGGAGGTATTGAACCGTCGATCTCAAGGAATATTGAACCGTTGATTTCTTTCATCGGGAAATCAGAAAATCCAAAGTTGGGAAAACAGAGGAATTTGTTCTCGAAAATCCTGAAACACAAACTTTCGATTCGCAAGGAGAGATCTAGACCATTGAAGGCTTGAAAAATTATAGTGGTCTGTGAATTGTATTGCAGAAGGTTGATGAGTGCCATAACTATTTTGAACTGCCACAAAGTGCAAAGAAATGGAAGAGACACATAATGCTTCCAGTTCAGAAAACAAAGCTTAGAAGAGATAGCGTAGAGCTTTTGTAAGTAGAGTGTGCATATCAAGCGTAAGGAGTGCTTATAGAGGGAACTTGTTTTAAGTTCGAATAATTCCAGGAGACAAGCGTAGAGGGTGCCAGATGGGCACCAGAAAGTCTTTCAGAAAACACAGAAGGGTCGAGTCCCTTTGAGACTGAGTCAGTTAAAATCTCAGAGAGAAACAGTGCAAGTTCGCATGCCGAGCGCAAGTGTGTGGAAAGGTGAAGTTAAAATTTCATTAACCAAAGCTTGGGAAGGAAAACACCGTCGAATTATTCGAGATCCTTCAAGTTAGGAAGAAAGTCAATTCCAGAAGAATTGATGCCAAGATATTTGCTAAGAAGTCATTGAGAATTTCAACAAATGGTCGGAATTCTCCATGGAGAACTCGCAAAATCGTGGGGACCGTAAGATAGACAGAAGTTGGAAGGTGGTTAGTGGATGGAGAAACTTGCCACCCTAGGATTCAGAGTAAACCTGGGTCATTGATTGTGGTTGGTTTTGAACCGTTGGATCATTTCATGAATTCGGGGATCGTGAAATTGGAGCGCAGGCCAAATTCTTCATCACTCCAAGTCCCGAATCACGAAAGCGATTAACAAGTGTAGAATCAGATGGTGGAGCGCTTCCAAGAGGAAGTGTCAAAAACCAGTGAGCCGTCGGATCCAGCCAACTCTAAGGAGTATAATGCTAAGAGTCGTTCAACACTTGAAAACTCATGGGAGGTATTGAACCATCAATCTCAAGGAAGATTGAACCGTTGATTTCTTTCATCGAGAAATCGGAAAATCCAAAGTTGGGAAAACAGAGGAATTTGTTCTTGAAAATCTTGAAACATGAACTTTTGATTCGCGAGGAGAGATATATACCATTGATTCACGGTGAGTGTCAGCCGTTGATCTGACGCACTTGAATTCTATGAAGAGGGAAGTTGAAAAGGGAAGAGAATTGTTTTCTAATTCGTGAACCGCGAAGTCCAGATTCACGAAAAAGGATCCATGTCGGTGGATTACGAGGAGCTTTGAGTCGTTATATCTGAATCAAGTGGATTTTGGAAAACTAGAGATCAGAAGAAAAGAGGGGAAATTATTTTTCCAAATCCCGAAACGTGAATTGTCGATTCGCGAGGAATTGATTTGGACCGTTGAATCCGGAAAGTTGTGGACCTTGATCTGAGGCAAATGGAGTTCAGAAGTTCATACCTTTGGAGAAAGGAGGAGAGATAATCCTCAAAGTTAGTGAAGGGTAAAGTCCCATAGCGTTTGGAAATTGGGGCCCCAGGTCATAGCTAGAGGTCACGCTGGTGGAAGTTAAAGGAAGAGATGGCATGCGCTAGACTCTTGTTTCTGATTTCTGGGATAGAGAGAGTTGAGGGTGACTCATATCAAAACATGCGGTAATTGAAATCCCAAAATTCCTTCTAGATAGGCATGTGGTCATAGCTGGTGGCCATGTGGGAGAAACTTGTGCCACCGCTAGTTCTCATAGGAGAGTTTTTGCACAAGGCCTGTGGTTTTGTTTTGTGGGGGTTCTAGTAGGGACCCGGAGAGCTACTCCAGCTCAGAGAGCTGAAGACCCATTGACTGGGAGGTCAGTGGACCCCGCTGAGGTGGGGAAACTACATCGAAAGTGCTCAGGGTAGGAATACTCATGCACAATGATTACAGTGGAGAGCACAAGAAGATTCAGGAATCGTGGAAGAATTGAATGCTTGTGGGATCCTCAAGAAAAAGTGTTAAAGGGAGAAAGAAGTTGTTGCAATTTGTAGCAGCAAGTATGTTTTGGCTCGTTGGGACATCCAGAGGAGAGAATGCTTGCAAGTTGCAAGTGTTGTTGGTAATGTTGTTGCATAATGAAGGAAGCAATAGAGAGCTGAAGTGCTAGTTATAAGATTGATAAAAGAAGCATGAAATCTTCTACTACTATCAGATATTCAGGTAGTATAATTTTTAATGGCAGTCATGCAGGTATGAGTTTTTATCACTCTTTTTGCATAATTGTTGAAAGGAAATTATGGTAAGAATTTCCTCAGCCAGAGATATGTTATTAAATCACATGATTATATTATTTGAATGCATACCACCGGATGTGGTAAAGGTTGTAGGCCTGTGTTAATTCAAATATTTTTAACTTCTGAATGAATGCATCGACATAGTAGAATGTCATGTTAATTTGGTTATGGGGTAATAACCAAAGAATTAAAAGATAAGAACTTGTTACAAGAATGAATGCCAGAAAGCTAGTCATGTATGAGACTGGGACATGTTTGGATATGGCAAGGTACAGATATGGAAAGATTATGAACCACACCAAGTACTAGAAGCTTCCTACTTTTAAATAAACTTGGACTGCAACCTTTTGTTAACACTAATGAACACCGCAAAATTATATTCTTGGTGTAGTGTTCGGGTCGGAAAGGAAGGCATCCAATTAATTGGAAAGATAATGGGAAGTGTATGGAGA
>JZKD02S1685121.1:118140-128609 GCA_000966675.3 Picea glauca | reverse complement strand
TGATTCCCAAAACATCACAATTTGACTGTGCCATTAATTTTTTGAGCCCTTGACCCTTAATCAGCTTTGTAGGATTGATTTTGAGGTCATACTCCAACATTACTGCTATCTATTTGCCCCTTCTCCCTTCAGGATCAGGCTGAGTCAAAATATCCTTCACATAATTGCTAGGCACATAAGGAATGACATGGGAATGCAAAATATAAGTTCTGAATTCTTTAAGGCCCTTCACCAAGGCATATGCTTGTTTTTCCATGATGTCATACCTTAGTGGAGAGTCTCTCAATGTCCTGCTAAAATGAGCTATGGGATTTTCAAAGTTCTTCTCATCCTTTTGCAACAAAACGCCAACAATGGTGTGTTCTGAGGCAAAGGAAAATAAGATAAAATCCTTTGCAAAATTCGGGTTGGCTAACACTGGAGCTTTGGTTAGTGCCACTTTAATGTCTTCAAAAGAATTCCTAGCTTCAGGAGTCCATTTTATTTCATTACCTTTTCTGAGTATATTTGTGATATACTTTATGATCTCAGCCAAGTTGGGAATGAACCTCCTCAAAAAATTTACTTTTCCTAAGAAAGACTATACCTCTTTGTTGCTCCTGGGAGTGTCAATCTTCAGAATTGCTTCCACTCTGTCGGGGTCTATTTTTATAACTTCTTTTGAAATGATGTGTCCAAGCAATTTTCCTTCTTGCATTCCAAAGTTTGATTTTTTTGGATTTAACGAGATGCCAAACTTTCTACATTTCTGGAAAACCTTTCTTAGATGTTCGAGATGTTGATGATCAGAATCTGAAAATACAGTGATATCATCCAAGTAAATCACAATAAACTTATCCTTTTCATCAACAAAGGCTATGTCCTTGGCCCTTTGGAAATTCGCTCCAACATTCATAAGCCCAAAAGGCATTTTTGCATACACGAAAGTCCCCCAAGGTGTTGTAAATGTTGTCTTCTCCCGCTCATCAGGGTGCACCATAATCTGGTTGTATCCAGAAAAATTATAAAGCATTGACATCTTCTGATATCCCACCACCTTCTGCAGGATGTAATCCATCTTAGGAAGTGGATAATTGTCTTTGAGAGACACTCTGTTTAGATTATGAAAATCTACACATAATATTATCTCACCACTTTTCTTCCCGACAGGCACAAGGCTAGCTACCCACTTGGAAAATCTTAAGGACGCAATAATCTTGGCATCAAATAATTTCCTTACTTCTTTTTCAATAAATGGAAACAATAGAGGATTGATTCTTCTCAACTATTGCTTGAAAGGTTTCCGATCATCCTTGATGGGAATTACATGCTAAATTACCTTAGTATCATATACCTTGAAATATTCATAACTCCATGCAAAGACATCAGGGAAATCTTTCATAAGGCTAATATACCTCTGTTTTATTTATGGACTAAGTGTTTTTTACAGTCTGATGATCTTGGGATCTTCTTGAGTTCCATTGTTGCAATCTTCTATATCCTCATTGTTCGCAATGATTTTAGGATTTCTGGCTACATCATTGTTGTCAAAACGCTTTTCCAATGGAACGAAGCCTTTGGGAATGATGTTATTTTTTAGCTGCACTATATCTTTTCCAGCAATCTGATTCTATAAAAGGTCATTATTTTTTAACACAGCTACGTCTTCATTCACTTCACAACGACACTCACCATCAATATTTACATTATTAAATTCATCACTCATTTGGAGTAATCTTTCTACCTGTTTGTCGTCTTCAAACACTTGCCAATATTTAATGTTATTAGGTACTGCTCACCTATGTTTGACTTCAATTTCATACTTTTTATTAGGAAAAATTGGAATTTTGAAACCGAAGATGAAGTGGCCAAAGCATCTGCAATTTGATTTCCCCCCTAGGAATCACTGACAAATTGTATTATGAAAAATCTTCAAGAAGATCAAGCACTAAATTTTTATATTCTCTCAATATAGGATGCTTGGACTTATATATGCCCTTTACCTGGTTAATAATGAGCTTAGAAGCCCCATGTACAACTATCCTTCTAGCACCCAATTCCTTTAAAGTCTTCAAACCCTAAATCAATGCCTCATATTTGGCCATATTATTGGTACAATCGAAAGTGAGCTTGTAAGAACATAGTTTTGTACCCACCTTAGGAGGGTTAATCCACACACCAAATCCAACCCCTTCCCTGCTAGAAGCTCCATCAAAACTCATATTCCACATTTCATCTTCTGCGTTGTCTTGTTGGTCTATAATTTCTTCTGTTCGATGCTCAGTTTTTTCTTTGACAACCATGATAATTGTTGGCTTCCCATCTTCAAAACTCAAGTTATTGTAGAAAATAGAGGAACCAACCTCGATATCAATAGAGTAAATAGGATGATTATTTGGTTGGGTTTTTCCACTCACCATGTACTTGAGAAACACTTCTCTGTACAACCTCCTTTCTTGGCCAAAAACATGTATAGTGGCATATGACATGTCCATTTGCAAAGTTCCTTTCATATTTGCAACCCAAGATCTAGATAAAAACATGCCAAATTTCGGAGGGATGTCGGCAACCACCACGTCCATGATCAGATTTTTTGATGGGATTTGAGACAATGATACGACCAAATCTTTGATCAAACCTAAGCATTTCACCTTCCTTGAGTCAAAAGAGAAAAGATCCTTATAGGGTCTTGTAATGTCTAGGCCCAACTCATCCATGACCACCTTGGGCATGCTATTATGTGATGATCCTAAATCTAACATGGCATTATGTAAAGTCATGTCATGAATTTTAAGGCTAATATAGAAAGGAGGAACATCATCAACATCGCCACTCTCTTCCACGCGCAGGGCAAACAAGATGGCATGGTGATCGTCTTGTATGTTCAAGGTGTCAGGGGATTCTTCCATATTTATCATTTTAATGATCTAATTTCTATATTCTACATTCTTGATCAACTCATTAAACGAAACAAAAATTTTGATTTTAGCCATTTCGCTTTCAAAATTAAAAGGAGGCGAAGATTTTTCGACCTCTTTGATGATTGTTTCCTTTCCTGCCTCAGGTGCCTTCTTTGGGGGTTCTTCCTTTGATTTTCCTTTCTCCATAACATCCCTTACTGAATCATCTTTCTTTGGTTGGCTTGAAGAAGGGGCATTTGTCTGAATTTCCCTTGTAGGATTCGCCTTTGGAAGCTCTGCAGACGCCCTTTTACTTATGAGGTTATACTACTTCTGAAACTGCATAATAGCATCATGGTATCCTTTCCTAAACTCTCATGTTTCTGATGACAACATATCATCATTCTCCTGCATAAAATCGTCATTCACGTCCATAAATTGATCATGCTCTCCTTTTATTAAGAAAAAATGTGTTTCTATATCGTTGCAACAATGCATCTGGTCTTGGATTATTTGATCAAAATCTTTGTTTGCATAGTTGTTTTGGAAAGGAGTTTTTATCTCCTGATCACCTTGATCTCTCTGGTCTCTTTTCCTAACCTGTGGAACTGGGGTTCTTCTAAAATTTTGATTTCCGGGCTGAAAATCAGTTTTCTCCCTGGTGGCAAGCTTGTTTTCCACGGACATCATCTCCATGAGTATTTCCATAGTCTTCATCATCAAGTCAAATTTCTCATCTGATAATTGAGACATAGAGGGTTGTGCTTCCCCTTGAACCTTCTTCACACTTCTGTAAATATTATGTTTGATCTTCCTTGATGCCATCAAATTTACTTCTACTTCAATTGCGTCGCTCATCATATCATCTAATGTATTAGATCTTCTTTCTCTTAATATCAAGGCAAATTCACTGTCAAAAGAATCAACATATCGAATTTGGGCAGCTCCGGGAGAAGGTTTGACTTCTGTGGGAATTGAATTATAAACTTTCATAAATCTGGTTGAGAACTCTTGCATTGTTTCATTTGGTGATCTTTTTATATTATTGTACTAAGTTAGCAACTAAAGAGGATTCTTTTTATCACCCCACCTGGAAAGAAAAAGTATTTCAAAAGATGCAAAATTAGGGACACTCGCTACTAGAAGAGATTTGAACCATTTTCTAACCTCCCCTAAGCGAATCTACGCAAAAAATCTCATTTTTGCATCCTCATAATCTACCTCTTCTAGGTCAATGAAGTCATTAAACCAATCTAAGTGTTTTTGAGCTGAAGCATTCCCTTCATTATCGTATAATTTAATTATATGATTATAATTCTAAGGAAAATCATGTAATTGGGTCTTCAAGGCAAGAGGGGAGAATCTGGAGACCATGACTCTAGGAGGAATTTGAACTGAATGGATAGTCTAAGTGGGAATTACAACAGTTTGTGGGGGGTTGGTTGATATCAAAGATTGGAACTTCTTCTCGTCGAAGATGATTTCATTCAAATAAGATTATGATCTGGACCTAAACAAAGTTTGTTTAAATAGTAAATAAAAGTCAAGGTCATCAATGCTCTTTACCCCGTCTTTAGGTAAATATAGGTTCATGTACATGTAACATATTGGGTCTGTTATCCTTTCCTTTTTTTATGCAAAAGTTTTTCAGGGTAAAAAACGGATGCTGCAGGCTCTGGATCAGGGTTTGCTCTAGTGTAAACTTTCTTAGGAGCTAGAATTTCTGATTAGAACTACTCTACGCTATTGATATTGTTTAATGAATTCGCCAAGGTAAAATAAGTTTCAGCCAATATAGGTGTCTGATTCACTGCTACCCTCAGAAATCAAATCTACAACTTCAATCGTTTTCCCAGGGGAAGTTTTCAATTCCATCCCCGACAACGACGCCAAGATGTTATCACTTGGTAAATTGTTGGGCTAAAGAGAAATGATCTACCAAGGTAACCTACAAACCAAGTTTAAGACTGTAAACTAGCCTTACCAATCGAGAGAGGGCTCTCTCTAAGACCTAGTCTCTGATAGATAATAACTTTGGATTGACAGTTAGATTTATATGCTTGAGAAAGTTTTTTTTTGTTTTCACTGGAAAGGAAATATAGTACTTTGGGTTATGGAGTCAACCCCCTGAAAACGAGAGAAGTTAATGAATGGTAAGGGAAGATTTGAGAGGATAAGGCTAAATAGGAAATGGTCTTTCAGTTTCAATATCGTTGTGTATGGTGGAGAAAAGGAGAAACAGAAAGCAAATCAGAGCACCATTAAAGATGAATTCCAACTTACTTAGAATAAAAACACAGAGTTTAAATGGTTGAGTCTAAAGCACTGGGAGATGAATTTTAAACCCCTTAAATATTTCCAATTTAAACAAATGAAACAGGTATGAATTTGCTGGAAACAAGAAGTACATATGAAGATAGGATCACAATACATCAAACCACCACCATTAGAATATTTTCATCAAAGCTTCAGGACCTTTGCATTATATTTCCATCGGATTCAAAAAATTACATTCAATAGTCCTCTGACTACACTCCTTTGCCAACTTGGCTTACATAAAAAAAATACAATATATAGAAAACAAACGCCCTCTTGGGTTGCTATGCCTCGAACTACTTTCCCCTCTGAACAACCTTTTCAACAGATTTTACCAAAAATAGAAACCCGATTGTGCCCAATCATAACATAACCGACACATTTATTTCAATCATGTGGTCATGAGTAAGATTCAACCATCAGGTTGTTATACCTAGGTGTTTTCTTTCAAGGGGTGCTCGAGTAATCGAGCATACCATTTAAAACTTTGTCACCTTTGTATAACAGACTCTGGTTGCTACTGCATGATCACTAGCTGTAGCATGCGTGTGGCGAGTTGGTGTAGTAGATGTCCATTTGTGGTCGCTCGTGCAGCTCCAGGTGGAAGCAACGGTTGGGGGACCATGCATCTCTTTCAAAACTAGCATGCATTTCATTTATACCTACCCTTCTCAGTAGGTAAGTTTACAACATATGCGCAGTGAATATTCACTGCGCAAGTGTTGCATCAGACTTATTGTTAATGTAAGAAAATAGGATATGCGCGGAGAAATATTCCTTGCCACGATCCACAAAGACAAAAATGGGGTTGTCTTACTCATGCTTCCGACGTCACCTGCAACCTTAAAACTCTGAGATTTTTTCTTAAAGACCAGTTATGTTTGCTCAAACTCTTCACCTATCTCCACAAAACCACATTTCCTTTCAGTTTTGATTGAGCACTGACAAGAGCTGCACAAGCATTATCGATGGCTGGTCTGCACTCTTTTAAATGCTCTATGATTTTTTCCTCTGACACCCTTTGTTCCTCCCAAAGATGAATAATTACATCTTGTGACTCTATGAGTTGTTTTTTAAGCCAATTTACATTCCATCCTCTTGTTGTGGGTGAGGTAGGGATTAATTGACCTGCTCGACTCTGTGATAGTGGCATTTCAATGGTCCTTTCTGCTAGTTATCTTCTTAACTCTCAGTTTTCTTGATAAAGTTCGACAATAACATGTTGTGCTTGCTTCAGTTGCTTCGAAAAATCCTGAACATTTACATTTTCATCACCTGACTTCCCCTACATTTCATCAATTCCCTTGCTTGCACCTTCAAAAGGCTCTAGCTGAACAATGCGCATGGGAAATCTCTTGGAAGAAGATCTAGGAGCTTGGATCTCCTCAATTTTATTAGTCAACCTTGGCCTACCTCTCTTCCAGGATGTTGGCTGACGGGATGACGAGTCTGCTATTTCCTTTCCCTTTATTTTTCCCATAACATCTTCCTTTCTCGCCCCTGCACTATAGAGTGCTATTTACCTTGTAGATAGAGGAATGTCTCCTTTGGGCTCTCTTGGGAATTGTCCACCATATTTACCAAGCTTCGATACAAGAAGAAAGGTAGATTCAAGTTACTTTTCCCTGTGAAGAGCATCAGTAACCTGATGTGATACAAATACACCCTATTGAACCTTCACCGGTGAAATATCTTCTGATTACCTTTATAAGTTTCTCGAAAGGCTGCAGGAGGAACCAACTTGGAATTTCGGCTCCAATTTTCCAATTTAGACATTCGGGCTTGATGAAGTCCTTATAACACAAACTGTCTAAATGCATGCCTTTAAACCATTTTCTCTATGTAGAGGGATCTTTGTTGTAGCTGACAGCGTTTCCTCCATCACTCGGAAAGTGATTCTGGCAATTGTCGTGATGACCCAAGTAAAATTAAGGTCGAACTGCTCATCCAGCTTCACATTATATCGTTTGATCCTTTCGCAGAAGTGCATACATCTGGCTTGTTCAAAAGATGTACTGATTGTCATGTCTTCATTTATTAACTCCAAGTCCCGAGGCTCAGACCTCACGACCCTGCCACTTCTCACCTTCTTTCTTATGCTTTGGGACACTGCCATGATGCCATTATATATTTATCTCACGCGCTCGGTAATGAACTGTGATACCCTCTCTGCATGACAAATAAGAATGACGAACTTCATAGATACTGCAAGAAAGGCATTAACATAAATATTTGCACGACAAACAAAAATCATCCATAAAATTCCATGGCGCGACAGTAAGATGCGACGGAAAATTTCGGCGCAATGGAACAATTGGGCATGGTAACAAAGTACGATGGAAAAATTGCGGCATGGGACTGGAAATTTTGGCGCAGTAAGAAAGTTGGCACGACAAGAGGAAATTCCTAAGGAAAAAGTCTGACTGCGAGAAGAAATAATTTGTCCAAAATGCTAGCTTGCAGCAAGCCTCAAAGACTTTAAACAATGAATGAAAACAATGGAGGAGATGCAACAAAATCAAATCAACAGACTTACAATACATCCAATGGCAAACAACTTTTACATAGCGAAGGGATCCAGAGCTTGCCAAAAAAACTATGGACAACGCACATATTTTTAAATTAAAGGAGAGGCATGTAGGGCGACCAGTGTTTATACTTGAACGGATAAGGAATGAAATCATAGAAGAGGATGATAAATCCATGGCGACGAGAAGTTTGAAAGTAGATTGAAGATTTGCGCAACAAACTCGTGCGACAAGTACACTTTGAAGTGTGCAAAGTACAAATATTAGGAGTGTCGTGATTTTTCACCTTTCTGACTTCATGATTAGGTAACGATGTTCATCATATCTTTCAACATGACCTTTATTCCAACCACTTGACTCGATTTTTGGCACGTAAATTCCCCTTTTTTGACATGAATCGATATTTAGGGAAATAGACCTTTACAAATTGCACATGACTAATCATTACACCCTTTCCCGACTCTAAGGGCTAGACCTGCTACTTGATGATTTCGAACTAGTCTTTATTTAGTCACTGGCCTTACACACTTCGATGCACAAAGTATGACTCATCTAGGACTAACTCTAACTACAAAAATCACGGTGCTAACATGCCGAACACTGAATTCTCCTCCACCCTATGTGTCAAATGAGGATTAAATCCCATCATTGGATTAGATTGTGGATAGACCTTCCTTGTATGAGGTAGGAACCTGAGGATGGTACTAATGAGGTGGAGCCATGTGGCCCTAAACTAATGACGCCCGAAGAGCTTCGGGAGGCCATAAATTACAAATAAGAGGTTGGATTAGAGCTCGGTAACAATCATTAGAAAGCCATGGGCGAGTCGAAGAAGCAGGAAGACCTTAGAGAGATTATTCAAGATGATTAGAGTAAGCAAAATTTGATGCCCCATCCCAAGAAAGGGTACTCAGGGGTCGGGTGTGTTACATTTGGGGACCTTGTTTGCTACACTTTGACTATGCCACAACTAAGCGAGTGTAGATCCTTCTCCTTCAACACATTATCAGATGTAAGCAAACAATTTATCCACCCATCATTCTCGGGGAGTTTGGTGCTCGTCCCCTTCGACTTGAGACTGTGTTCAACTTGGTCTCATTCGTGCATCATGTTTGGAGTTTTGCTAACTAAACAATGGGTTAAGAGCACTATCCATACATGGCTTACCATTCATCAGAGTCCATTGCTTTGGTTAGCCCCCAGGGTGAGCTTCTTGTCAGTTTCTTAGGGTCTTAGATTTGTTGGAGTTTTGTAATGCACATGACCCCTAAATACCCTTTTTAGGGGTGGGGCATCAAATTTTTCTTCTTCTTAACTATCTCAAATCCCAACTATGGGATCTCCATTGGATTCTGCTAGCCACAAGCTATCCAACGGTCATTGCCGCACTAAAATCTGAGTTATGGTCTACAAGTTATGGCTTCCCAAAGTACCCGGGCGTTGTTAATTGGGGTCTTCAACATTTAGCACCGAACATTCTGATATCCTAATCCCCGAAGTCTCGTAAGTTTGATGATTTACATTGAACGTCCCCTCAGATTCAGTGTTCGGTCCTCGACAATCAGCAGTCTTCGTACCACATTTTTAGCATTTCGGGGATCGACCATCTTCATTGGACTTTTGAACTTCGACGATCGACAATTCTTGTTGAATATTTTTTTATCATACTATGTTCAAATCTTTCGAACCCCCAAAAATATCCACACTCCTGAATACTAGACACGCCACTAGCCATGTTGTCCAGGCGGGCACGAACCAATAACTGACATGTGACATAGGTAAAGGGGTGACACATGTCCTCCTTAAGGGGTGACACTGTCCTGTTTTAATCGACATAAGGGGTCTGTGAATCGACCAAAATTGGGTGACACATGGCACACGTAATGCGGGTCCACGTCACATTGGATGACATCATCAAGACACGTCATCTTAGACTGGTAACTACTCAGCCCTTCGATCTAATGGTCAGTAAGATTCCACTTATATCCATAGTTATATGACTCTCATTACTTTGCGGCTCCGGGCTTCAGAGCTTACCGAATCCTCTCGATGCAAATCCCCTAAAGAGCTAAGTCTCCAGATCCTCGAATCCAACACCATGCATCCTCTTCGTATCAACGACTGAGATTTATTTCAGTGTTACGACTTCGACGATTTTCACACCTTGAAAACCCTTGGCCAAATTCCTCTAGATTATGAAGTCTCTAGACCACATAATCACTTTCCATGTACCCGTTCATCCAACAGTCCTCGTCACTTTGGCAATTCGACATTTGGGTGTTTGGTGTGTATCTCCCGGCTTTCCTTCAAGACCACACCGGATCGCTTGCCACATGTACCTAGCATCTACAACCGGGATTTACTCTGGCTTGCATAGCTCCAAGGAAACTTGTGTTTCCCTATATCGCCAAATACCCAGACTTCTGGATAATTGTTGATATGTGGACATGTGTCCCTCCAGTTTCAATAGTCCAGATTAACTCCACGACTCTGACATTCGAGAGTTTTGGCACTAGACCATTCCTATTCTCCCGAAGTAGCGATTCGCCAAAGCACTTAACGCTTCCCCTCCTACGTCTAATCTAACAGTTGAGAGAGATTCATGTTGAATCCCCAGATCAATGGCCCTCTTCAATTCATGACTTTGGCCTTCGGTTGTTTTCGAGGATTGTGGAGTCACAAATCTTGAAGTCCTGAAGCCGAAAGAGCTAGCTCCTTTCAGACTAGCACAGGGTTCCTAGGCCCT
>JZKD02S1685121.1:77813-89124 GCA_000966675.3 Picea glauca | reverse complement strand
TGGGACGAAAAGACTAGGAGGACGAAGGATTTGATGGCTTTGGTAGCCATTAGTGCATGAGTAATGGCCATAACCAAAATCGTATTGATGCCAAGGAGGCGAGCTTGGGTCTCCATTAAGGACCAATGCACTAAACCTTGGAGCTCATGCAGTCAAACCATCACGACTGGACATGGGAGGAGGGTGGAGACAAGGGGATTTAACTACCCTCGTAATTGCCTCATCCGACGATGCGTGTGGCCCATGTGTCACCCCATCCCGGGAAGGATCTTTCAGTATTATTTTCAAATATTACTTTGTATTAATTCATAGTTCATATTAGCTAAGGCATCAAAGCCAATGGTGAATATTATAAAGAAACAAATACCTACCTAATTTTATCAAATGTCGACTTGTTCCACTAGGCATCACCTATCTAATATGTTCAACAAGGCAGGGACTAGCTTCTTCGTAGTTATTTCCCTTGTTTTCGAAACGTTGAAGTATAACATGAAATCATGTAAATTTGATGTGTTGATTATACAATGAAGCAATTTATCTTGTAGTTTTTGTGATTTCTTTAGGTTATGAATGTATTTTTGAAAAATAATAATTTAATAATCTATTATGTCATAATTATTTATGATTTTGTTTTTTGTATTTTTAATGTTGTAAGAGAAGATTGATATATCTTATTTAATAAAAGGTTAAATTTTAATTAGAGGTAGTATTTGATTTTTTGTATGGAATGAAGGCTAAATGCTACTAAAAAGTACATGATTCCACTAGAGGTAGCCTCAATGATCACTATAAGTTATACTAATTTTCTTGCAAATACTATATAGGTTGAAATTTTATTTTGGTCCTAGAGTAAGAACTAAAACTATTTGTGATTGGGTAAGCACTCATCTTCCTGGAATGTAAGGACACAGGTTAATAGCCCAAGACCCAAAGGCATGTAACAAGGCGAAATTATACCCCCTTACGTACCACCAATGACTCCTTCTAGGTGGTGCACTTTTCCTTAAATAATGATGATGATTTAACCTGCATTTACAGATGATAGTTAGTGATAATTATTCTCATTACCAATTAACAACTAAATTATGATAAATTTTACTACCATATAAAAATACATAAAGATCATAGAAAACACCATTACATATTAAATGTTTTTCTTTCACATAAGAAATACAACTCATATATATTTAATACCACAACTTATTAATTCTTGCTAATATTTTCTAATGTATTACTATTAAATTTTAAACCTTTGAAGTGAAACAATGCATATAAATTCTTGAGCAAAATAGAAAGAACAATAATGGCATACACATAGTACACAAAAATTTATCTTGGAAACCTTTAACTGGAAAAACCAACAAACCTTAGATTTGTACCTCTATATTCTTCATATATTAGCTTCACCATTCACAATACAATACATAGGTATTCCGCGGCATCCAAAACCTTGAACTGTTAATCCGAATTAGATTAAAACCCTAATTCCTTAACTAGAATTAGATTACAATGGGTCGAAAAACCATTGGTTGAAAAAACCCAAAACATGCCAAAAAGTGAACCAAAACCAACCCCAAAAAATTGGTCAGGTGCTTCTACCCCCTCTGTGACTCCCCCAGCACGCTCGATGCATACAAATAACACGTTAGGATAGCCATGCAAAAAATATAACACATGCAATGTAACCATACAAAGAATATAACACATGCAATATAGTCATGCAAAGAATGTAGCATATTCCTAACATTAGTTCCTTTCCATTACATCCTCACCATAAAAAATATCTAAATCATATATATGAGCATGTTTAACTAAACTTTATTTACAATTCAAATTATTATTCACATTAGGCCATATACAGTCATTAAACATTAGGGAATCCTACCCTGAATTAAACCAAGTAACATAAACCATAAATTAAGCTACGACTCATAAACAATTCCAACATATGATTCACATTCCTCCATGGAAAATACAAAAATGATTCTAACATTTTGAAGTAAAAAATTGTTTCACTTGCACCATCAAGCTTCATATATCATAAGTTAAATTATCTTTCAATGAAATCGTAGTTAAACAATTTAATTTGATGATCTATAAATTACCATGAATATTTCACTAAAATAGTTTATCATAACAAATATTACAAGTTTTTGCAATAATTTTATTATATTGTACTTATTGAGATTCAAATTTAATAGTACAAATTTAACATTCAAAATGTTGAAATAAGGTAAGAATGAAATAAAAGAAGTTAAAAGAAATATCATCCAATGAACATAAGATGTACCCTAAAAAACTCAATATGAAAAAACCAAGTTAGAAGGTAAGGACTATGCCTTCCTCTTTTATTCTCATAAATGAAATGCAAATACAAAGAAATATGAACTCACTATGAATTTTCCATGGACATTGTGACCTATATGGTTGCTATGAGGTCTTCTACTTCCAATGTTCTACACACAATATCACACTCTCTTGCTCTGCTCAACTATGAAGCAACAATCAATACAACAAGAATGGAACTTCTTCCTTTCCTAGTAAGCCAATATTTAACATGTCTTAATAGATGTCTAATGTCAGGGTTAGGGTTTCTACATGCCTCAACTCCTAATAGGGTTAGGGTTTTGAACTCTTCAAAGTCTTTTTGAAAGTCCACATGTGACTAGCTCCATGTGTGTGAGTAATGGGCATTTATGTGGTATCCACTTGATACCATGGTGGTCATAAGCATTCAACTTGTAGGAGGCATAACTTCCTCATATGATCTCCGATTGAAGTGATCTTTGCACCCCATTAAGTTTCGAAATAGATGACAAATTATATAGTGATCCATTTTGAATCATTCACCATCATTAATGTTGCAATAAAAAACTGTACAAATCCAATAGAAATTGAAGTGAAAATGATAAAATTAAAGCCTTTTTTTTTTACAAAACCACACTTTTTCATTGAGAAAAATGATAATAAATGCAATGACATTGAGTTGAATAGTCCCATGCTAAGTTACACCTCAAGGTCATCCAAATCAAGCTCTCATTACATGAATTTTCCAAGAAGCTTCTTGAGGAAGAACTTGCACATAGACTTGGCAACCCAATCTCAAAACATGGTTACCTGCTCGGGGATTCAACCAATGATCACCTACAAACCCCGTGAAACCCCTCAACCATCTCCATGTTCATTTTTTTCAAATATAGGACAAGCTTAAAATCTCATAAAGCCTAAAATTCCTCCATCTATTTCATCTACGAGGCTTGATCAAATTCACCTAATTGAACTATAAATTGACTAAGTTGAATACGTTCTACCAAGAAGTTCATTTGACCTCGAAGGTGCTTCAAAAGAATGGTGGAAAGGAGGCATAATAAAGTCCCATGTAACCATTAACGATTATGTAACCACGATGTCGATTGTATTGCACACCCACACATTCAATCTCGTAATGGTGTTGACCTCAACTACAATTTAAATGAAGAGTGAAAATCCCTCCAATGATTGTCCCATGAAAACCAATGAATATAACATCCTCCTAAAGTCATATAAAGCATACACATTGTTCTGCCCTCATAGAATCCCTTTGATGATTGTCCCGTGAAAATCAATGAATATAACATCCTCCTAAAGTCATATAAAGCATACACATTTTTTTGTCCTCGGAGTGCTTAGAGACTATTCCATATGCAACCTATGTACTTTTCTTCAAAAAATAAAGTATGACAACTTATTATAGTCCTTCACAATATTCAATCAGTCCTTATGTATCAAAAAACATTAAAGGCTTATTATGGTAGAGAATTGGAATATTTATATACAAACCGGAAGGTCTAACACCTCATCCTTAACTTCAAGAAAACAATTAATATAGATATTTCTCAGCTTTTGAAATGAAAGTGCCTCCTTTGTACTCAAATACAAGGAGGGTTCCTTCTTGCGTGATCAAATCTTCTTTAGGCAAAGTATTAGCTTGTGAGTTGAATTCTCAATAAATATGATTAAAAGTAATAAACTCAAAATGGTCTCTACCTCTTTTACTTGATTCATGATACGAATAAGGTCTCAGTTTTCAATTATGCACCAATGATTTGCCCAATCTACCATGAGTTTTGAGTCTCCAAAAACTTGAATATGATTTAATCCTCATTCCTTTACATCTTTTAACAACACCCAAAGTGCAAAGAGTTCAACTCAATTGTTGGAACTTTATCCACAACATAATTCAAATTAAAATAGTTATTTGTATCTAAGTAAAGGGTAGCCCCTACTCTACAAATACATGGGTCTTGACTTACACAATCAAAGAAACCCAAACATTTCGCTTGATCAATACTTGGCATCAATAAACATCTAACTATTTTATGCTTTGGACTCTTTTTCTTTGCATCCATAGCCAATCTAACTTTGTGAGCTAGCTGAGCAGGTGTAAGAACCAAATATTGGAATGTCTTATGATTCGTGGTCCATTGAATTCCATAAATTAAAAGGCAAGGAAGTGCCTTAAAATATGTAATTGCCTTATCTATGATCAATCAAGGAGACAATAAGTGAGAGTCAACTTGTCCTATTCAACTTGTTGATATCCTCATTAATGAGGCAAGGTAAAAGGCTTATAAATCTCATTATTTCACCCATGTTAAGCTCTTCAAGATCCTTAAACAAGGATTTGAAGTACTATCTATCAACCTCTTATATTTTATTGAAGGAGATAACTACATAACCATTTGGATACATGATTTCCTAGATAGTATCAATAAACATTCCAAGGCATTTGAAGAGATGCCTAAAGGTATTCTACCCACTCAAGATCATGACCATGTTATTCATTTGCAACCAAGAAGTGTACCACCTAACATCAGACCTTATAGGTACCCATATGCAGAAAAGAGTGAGATTAAGCATATGGTTCAAGAAATGTTAGAGGTTGGCATCATTCAACATAGCCAAAATGTTTTCTCTTCACCAATGGTGATGGTTTACAAAAAGGAAGGTTCATGGTATATGTGTCTAGATTATAGAGAGCTCAACAAAATGACCATTAAATATAAGTTTCCTATTTTGGTCATTGAAGAATTATTATATGAATTGCAAGTAGCATTTTTCTTTACCAAGTTGGATATCCATTTTAGATATCATCAAATCAAAATGAGGCAAGAAGACATTCCCAAAACAACCTTAAGAACACATGAAGGTCATTATGATATTTTTGTGATGTTGTTTGGCCTTACTAATGCACCTTCCACTTTTCAAAGCTCAATGAATTCTATTTTCAAACCCTTCCTAAAAAAAAGTGTATTAGTATAATTTGATGATATACTAATCTACAACAAATCTTGGGAAGATCATGTACAACATGTTCACATGGTCTTAAAACTATTGGAAGAGAAACAACTACATGCAAATCCTTCTAAATGTGCCTTTGGGGTTCAAGAAGTGGAATATTTGGGTCATATTGTATCTTGTGAAGGTGTCAAAGTGGACCCTAACAAAATTAAAGTTATGATGGAATGGCCAATTCCAAAAACCTTGAAGAATATTAGAGGATTCCTAGGATTGATAGGCTATTGCCGCAAGTTTGTCAAGAATTATGGTAAAATAGGAACACCTCTAACAACATTATTAAAAAAAGATGCATTTTTTTTACTCAAGAAGTAACCAAAGCTTTTGAAAAACTTGAGGCTATGTGTACAACTCCTATCCTATCCATGCTCAACTTCACAAAAACCTTTATTGTTGAATGTGATGCCTCAGGGCATGGCATTGGTGTAGTTTTAATGCAAGAAGGAAGGTCCATTGCCTTTGAGATCCATCAACTTAAAGGAAAGAACTTACTCAAACCCATTTATGAAAAGGAAATGTTGGCCATATTGCATGTAGTTAAGAAATGGTACCCTTACCTAATAGGAAGACACTTCAAGGTAAAAATAGATCATGATAGTTTGAAGCTCTTCTTGGGACAACAATTATCTTCAAAAGAACAATAAAAATGAGTTGCAAATATGCTAGGTTACGACTTTCATTATCTACAAAAAAGGGAAAACAAAATGTGGCGGAAGACGCACTTTCAAGGAAAGAAGAAGACACATAAGGCTTACTTTGTGCTATTTCCATTCTGCAATTTGAATGGGTGGAAGAAGCAAGGATAGAATGGAAGCAAGATCAAAATGTATGCAAGATCATTCAACAAATAAAAGAGGACCCAAGTGCATTAGATAAATTTGTGTGGAAGAATGGTTCACTATTGTATCAAGATCGCCTATATTTATGTAAGAATTTCAAAATCAATCTAAAGTCCTTTTGGAATTTCACACTTCTCCTATAGGAGGACATTTAGGGTTCTTGAAAACTTACCACAAGATCATGAAGGATTTTTTCTGGCAAGGTCTTAAAACTAATGTTCAAAAGTTTGTGGTTGAATGTTTGGTTTGCTAATATAATAAGGGAGAGACAATCAAGACCCTAGGTCTCCTACAACCATCAACCATACCAAGTCAACATTGGTAAGAGGTCTCAATAGATTTTATTACAGGTCTACCCAAGTCTGAAGGAAAGAATGTCATTATGGTAGTGGTGGGTCGGCTCACAAAGTATGCCCATTTTTTTCTCTCTTTCTCATCCTTTTAAAGCAAGTACAATAGCAACAACATTCATGGAAACAAATCATAAGCTACATGGAATACCCGAGATTATTGTAAGTGATAAAGATCTGATTTTCATTGGTAATTTTTGGATTGAATTATTTTCTTGTTTGGGTACTCAATCAGCTCACAACTCCTCTAACCATCCTCAATCTGACAAGAAAACTAAAAATGTGAATAAATGTCTAGAAGGGTATCCTCATTGATTTGCATTTGATAAATGATCAAAATCTAGACCAGGGGTCAAAGTTTAACTCAAAAATCAATGTTCTCGGAATTGCCTCAAAACGAATGGGTGCGTAGCCCTCATCGTCACGAACCCAACACAACTCGTTTGGGTTCAAACGAACGTCGGATGAGAGAGATATCGCGATCTGTTCGAATCGCCAAACATGTAAAAAAATTGTGATGGTTGTACAGTCCGTACAGCCTGACGTGGCAGAGGTCGTACAATGATGTGGCAAAGGTCATACGTTCATACACTGAAGTGGCATATGATGACATGGCAGTTTCGAATTGGTAGCTGAGGGCGAATGACATTCTGACATGTGGCTTCATTTTGGCAAGTGTTTTGGTGCCACGTGGCCCAGTCATGGGCTGCCACGTGGCACCCCGTTATTTGCAATGGTTGTTAGTTCAAAAATTTATGGAGTCCGTGGGATTTGAACCCCAGACCTCCACCACGATGCAAAGTCTTTACAAAATCCACCCTGCCAATGCACCACACTATGTGACTTATTAAATATATGGTTTAAAATATATTAAAGTTTGATTAAGTGTTGAGTTGGGCGCGGACAGGTTTGGGGCTTAGCCCCAACCCCCGGTCGCATACATTTATATATATGACCACCGTTAAAACAAATGCGCGGGAGTTTGGAATTGGTTTATGTTTTGGTTTTTAAAACGGTCATACAAACCATACGTCGCCACTTGTCATGTATCCATTCACCCTTGGAAATGAAGCCCTCTTTTGCGCTAGCGCGAGGTCATATGGTGACCACATGCCCACGGTCTTGGCGGTTAGGGGCTGGGCACGCCCTAACCGTCCTACAGTTTGCGCAGTTATGCGGTTGCGCTCGGTACTAGGTTTTAGCACGAATTTGGAGCGTGTACTTAGTGGGAGCACACAGAGGTGCGTTTTGGCGAACCAGAGACATCAAGCTTGAAGGAAGAGAATGGAAAGAGGCCTATTTTCTTCATTTTTTGGCCAAATGAGGTGCCGTAAAATCCCAGCGAGGGGTTTTTGGATGTTTTGAATCCATTGGCACTGTTTTCATAGCCATTTGAAGACTTCTTTTGTAGGTTTTTAACCATTGAAGTTTCAGGAAGCTCTAGGGAGCTTGAAGCCCTCATTGTTTGAGGTCATGCTCAGATGAGCCTATGTTTGTTTTCTGTGATTGAATAATCTTTTTTGGGTAATTATTATGCTCTGAACACTTTGGGATAGGTTTCAGATCCATTTGAGGACGTTTACAGGTGTTTTTTCCACACAGAAGCTCAGGGAAGCTTAAGGCCACATGTAGAAGAGGTCATGCACGGATGAGCCATGATCCGTTTTCAAAGTTCTATTAGTCATTTTTGGGGTTTTTATGTATTCTGAACCCAATGGTAGAGTCCTAATTTCCATTGAGTTGAGCAACATCTTGTAAAATAATCTTTGACAAATTAATCCCAGAGAGCCAAGTCCATTAATGGAGGCTCAAGGAGATGTAGACCAGAGAGGGGTGAACTCCTTTATCATGTGGTTCTTATTGTGAGTGTTTGCTAGTTATTATTTGCTGCAAGTTATTTTTTCTATTGTATTTATGAAAACAACATATTTAATCTTGCAAAGACCTCACACATAACCATTTAAAAGAAGCATGGACATAACATATAATTTATCTTGCATATTTTAACACATGGAGCAAGGTCCTGTAAAGTTTATTTAATGAAGTAGAGGGTGCTTGCATAGCATAACAAGTCAGCCCACTATTTTCATATCAATAAACAAACGCAATGAGTCAAGTGGTTGCCCTTGGAGGAATGGTGGTACAACACATCCTTCCATACTTCATAAAAAATATCCCCATTTATGGATATCATCCTCCATCCATCACATCACCCTTGAGAGGGAAAGAAAATATTTAAGAAGTGGAGGACCACATAGAGCACCAACAAGAGATTCTTAAACTATTGAAGGACAACTTGGCTATAAAAAAAATTAGGATGAAACAACAAGCAGATCAACATCACAGTGAAAGAGAATTTGAAGTCGGGGATTGGGTATTTCTAAGGCTACAACCATACAAATAATTGTCCCTCAAGCAATGAAAGAAGGAAAATAAATTAGCACCCAAGTATTGTGGTCCCTATAAGATGTTGTAGAGGATTGGAAGTATGGCTTACAAATTGGAGTTGCCTCCATATTTACGTGTACATCCACTCTTCTATGTTTCTTACTTAAAGAAGGTAATCATTGACAACATCCCAATTCGGATTATTTTTCTAGAGATTAATGAAGAAGGGAAAATCATACTAGAATCAGAAACCATCCTTGAAATAAGAATCAAGCTACTACAAAATCACACAATTATTGAGTACCTCATCAAGTGGAAGAACCTACTAGTAGAAAAGGAGAGATGGAAAGATGAGTTCTTCATGTAGAAACATCCACAACTAATCAAATGTGTATGAAAACACTTGTTTGAAGGGGATGGGCATGTTAAGCCTTGGTTATTGAGTTATTATATTTATATTGTTGTATTAGTGTTGTCTTTATTGATTATCCAGACCCCTTAATTGTAATTGTATCCTTTGTCTTCTGTATATACCAAGGAAACCTAGTTTTAGAAAGCATCTCATCTTGTACACGTGTTATATTGTAAAAGGAGGTTTCCCCCTCAAAGAGGCTTCTCATTCAAACTTCTCTCTCATTTTCAAGGCTTGGATTTACTTCTCTTTCTCTTTTTATGTTATTTGGGTGTTTTGGTGCATAACACAAGTTTATCCAACGAACCTTCTTTGGAAGCAACAAAATGTCCAATGGTATTACCCACCTTCTCCAAAATTTTACTATGCCACAACTCCAAAGGAAGGCCATGCATCAAGACCCATACTTTTTGAATAAAATTGGGCTCTCTTCTCCTTTCAAAATCGGTAATACCCCTAGGTTGAACCCCGTATTGTAAATGTACATATGTTTTATAGGATGATGAGCCATGATATCATGGGTCAGAGTGCTTGTGTAATATAAGGTCAGTGAGCCTAGCATTGTAATTTCTTATCACATCCATATTATTAACAAAATACATCATTGTTGCAAACCAAGTCAGACGAAAGAGTATGGGGGTCTAGGACTCCATGAGAGGGAAAGGGGGCTAAGGGATTAAGAAAATGAACCAAGTCAAGGGGGCTTAATCCAAGGGAATATTATAATGTATTCCTAAAGTCCTAAGTCTTATGATGTGATTTTATCATAAGTTCCTAAGTGAGGGGAACAAATCGCCAAGTGGAGAAAAAGGTGGTTCCTTGGGTGACATGTGTCAAGATAGGAACATGAAAATATAATGTTGGGAATTTAGTGAAATTCTCATTCATACCATTCCATTCTTCCACTCCATCATCCGTACCATTTCTTGGAGAGTGGGAGTTGTGAAGTTGTGGTTACCCTATAAATACTTGGTGTGTGGTTTGGGTTGAAGAATCGGGTTGTCAGGCCTGTGGACCATTCTCTTTGGGTGAGAGAATTGTTGGGAATAGGTTTCCATGTGTGTTGGCCTAGTGGGTGTTGTAACTCTTTGAGAAACCTTGTGTTCCAAGTACCACAGAGCTCTGAGACTTCATGGATAACCTGTTGTTGAAGCCTTAGAAGGGAAGTGGGACAATCGAAGGACCATGGAGTAGTGAAGGGGTACACTTCCTTGGGTGGGAAAAAATGTGGGGAATGAGAGGTTGTGAAGTGAGATTGTTGCTAGAATTAGTGCCACTGTCCTTATCCTGAATTTGTGTGTTATTGGACCTTAGTTTGGTTTAGGTAGCCTTTGCCCTGATGGAGTCATAGCCCCAACTTGGGGGTGACCTGTTGTTGAGAGTGAATGAACAACAAAGTCTATGGCTAGGAGGAACATCTGAGGTCTGCAGCCAGTTGGTGATTTTCATTAAAAGATAAGTGTCTTTTATGTGTTATTGTGTTGGAAAATGTGTGTTATTTATGTTAATTATGTTGTTCTACAATTCTAAATAGTTATGCATGGTTTATATGGTATTATAATTGCATAACTATTGCATATGCAAGGCATATTAATTAATTATTGGTATCAGAGAACTAATGGACTGAATTGGAGAAAAATTGAAAAATTGAGTGCATGACAGAGTCGGGTTTTTAGTGACGGTGCCCAGGTGGGGCCATGGGAATGTTACCGTATCTATGCTCCAACACTTTAAAAATAATCCCCATGGTCCCTGTTATCGCTCAGTTAGTATTTGAGGTTACAAGGCTATAGGATAAAAGTCAAACTGGCGTAATAGGGACCTACCCCACCCAATGTCACCACAATGGCGAGGTCCTTTCTATTTAGGCTGGCTAAGCCCAAGGGAGACGTCCCTGGCAATCTGGAGTTTTGAAAGGAAAAGGCTCAAGGGATTAAGGCTAGTTTCCCCTTCACAGATTACCACCAAGAAGATAGTCAAATGAA